>KQ991605.1:11589-25557 GCA_001598015.1 Dorcoceras hygrometricum
GAGGGTAGTTCGATAGATCACCAGGTCACTATCTATCTGCTTGCTCAGAACATCACAATGTTCCCTACCAATGAACCATGGTACTTCGCATCGCATATACTAGTCTCGAACTCGGGCGGCCTTATCCTCGTTTTGACGGCCCAATCGACTAGGAACATGTTCAGAATACACAGCGACTATTAGATGTGTTTCATGATAGCCGTCATACCCACTATCACATCTAACATACGCTTTGGTGTATTCTAGGTCTTTACTCAACACAATTGTAAATCATTACACACATAATGAAAGTAAAGAATGCCATATAAAAGAATGACTATTAGATGTGTTTCATGATAGCCGTCATACCCACTATCACATCTAACATACGCTTTAGTGTAATCTAGGTCTTTACTCAACACAATTGTAAATCATTACACACATAATGAAAGTAAAGAATGCCATATAAAAGAATGCGAATATCATATATAAAGATCGTTTGTACAAGAGTCAATAAAGCCCACACGCCACAAGTTGGCTAGTTGGGCATCTACTCTAACAGTTCGGCCTGACGAATGCCCCAACGATTTTCATGGATTTGATGAACAGGGTATTCAGACAGTATCTAGACCAGTTCATCATTGTGTTCATCGATGATATTCTGGTCTATTCGAGGAGCTTGGAGGAGCATAGACAGCATTTGCAGGCGGTTTTGCAGCTTTGAGGGAGCATAGATTGTATGCCAAGTTCAGCAAGTGCAAGTTTTGGCTGGAGCAGGTGGAATTCTTGGGTCATATTTTATCGAGAGATGGGATTTCAGTGGATCCATCAAAAGGTGGAGGCAGTGCAGAACAGGGGATTCCAAGGAATGCAGCGGAGATTCGCAGTTTCTTGGGCTTGGCAGGTTATTATCGCAAATTTATCAAGGGCTTCTCTTCGATTTCAGTGCCCTTGACAGCCCTGACCAAGAAGAATGCGAAGTATGTGGAGTCCCGAGTGTCAGAGGAGCTTTGATCAGCTGAAGGAGGCCCTTACTTCAGCGCCAGTATTAGCTATGTCAGTGGACCACGAGGAGTTTGTGGTTTATACTTGGCAGGTTACTATCGCAAATTTATCAAGGGCTTCTCTTCTATTTCAGTGCCCTTGACAGCCCTGACCAAGAAGAATGCGAAGTATGTGGAGTCCCGAGTGTCAGAGGAGCTTTGATCAGCTGAAGGAGGCCCTTACTTCAGCGCCAGTATTAGCTATGTCAGTGGACCACGAGGAGTTTGTGGTTTATATAGATGCTTCTCTGAGAGGTTTGGGTGCAGTTCTGATGCAGCGAGGCAAGGTTATTGCATATGCGTCGAGGCAGCTGAATAGTAATGAGAAGAACTATCCGACGCAAGATTTGGAGCTTGCAGCAGTGGTGTTTGCGTTGAAGATTTGGAGGCACTACTTATACGGAGAGAAGTGTCAGATATTCACCGACCACAAGAGCCTCAAGTACTCTTCAACCAGAAGGAGCTGAACATGAGGCAGCGCAGATGGTTAGAGTTGGTGAAGGACTATGATTGTGACATTAGCTACCATCCGGGTAAAGCTAATGTAGTGGCAGACGCTTTGAGCCGGAAGACTGCAGTAGTGGCGTGTTTGTCAGTTGAGAGGCCACTACAGGCTGAGATTCAGAGGTTCGGTCTGGAGTTCTATTCAGGAGGCTGTGCTCCGAGTTTAGCAGCGCTCACTATTCAGCAGACACTTCGAGAGCTGATTAGAGAGGGGCAGGCCTCCGATGAGCAGTTACAACAGTGGAGAAAGCATGATGAGGACGGAGGACGAGGTCCGTACACAGTTGAGGATGGGATAGTCCGTTTCAGAGGCCGTATGTGGGTGCCGAGTACCGGACAGTTGAGAGACGAGATCTTATATGAGGCTCATGCATCGACGTAATCCGTCCACCCAGGGAGTACGAAGATGTACAGAGGTTTACAGACATTGTACTGGTGGCCAGGGATGAAGAAGGACATTGGGAGATTTGTGTCGAGTGCTTGACCTGTCAGCAGGTCAAGGCGGAGCATCAGCGACCGCCAGGGTTGTTGCAGCCACTCCCTATTCCCGAGTGGAAGTGGGAGCATATTACGATGGATTTTGTGGTTGGATTTCCCAAGAGTCCCAGAGGATACACGACTATATGGGTGATTGTGGACGAACTCACCAAGTCAATGCATTTCTTACCGGTGAAGATTACTTTCACCCTGACGCAGTACGTAGAGCTCTACATCAGAGAGATTGTCAGACTGCATGGCATACCAGTCTCTATAGTGTCCGACAGAGACACCAGATTTATGTCTGTGTTCTGGAGGAGTTTACATGCCGTCTTAGGGACTAGATTGTCGTTCAGTACAGTTTTTCACCCGCAGACAGACGGACAGTCAGAGAGGGTCATCCAGATTCTGGAGGATTTGCTGAGAGCTTGTGTCATAGATTTCCAGGGTACGTGGGACTCGAGATTGCTGCTGTGTACGGGAGGAGATGCAGATCTCCCATGCACTGGGATGAGGTTGGAGAGAGAGTGCTGACTGGACCGGAGTTAGTGCAGCAGAAAGCGGATATTGTGACGAGGATTTGGGATAGGATGAGGACGGCCCAGAGTCGTCAGAAGAGTTATGCCGACCAGAGACGATGAGATCTGGAGCTAGCTGTGGGTGATCATGTGTTTGTGAGGATATCGCCCATGAAGGGCGTGTGCGCTTTGGCCGGAGAGGCAAGCTCAGCCCGAGGTTTATTGGGCCATTCGAGATTTTGAAGAGGGTTGGTACTCTGGCGTATCGAGTAGCGTTACCACCCAGCTTATCAGCAGTGCATAATATCTTCCACATCTCGATGTTGCAGAAGTATGTTCCGAATCCTTCTCATGTGTTGGATTTTGAGCCGCTCCAGTTGGCGCTGGATTTATCTTTTGAGGAGCGACCGGTGCAGATTCTAGCTCGGGAGGAGCACAGGCTGAGAGCGCGAAGTATTCTGATGGTCAAGGTCCGGTGGCTGAATCAATCGGAGGATGAAGCTACCTGGGAGAATGAGTCCGATATGCGGACGCGCTACCACAATTTATTTGGTACGTACTCAATTTCGGGGACGAAATTCCTATAGGGGGGGGGAGAGTTGTAACGCCTAGAAATTTCCTAACTATGTAGAAATGAGTGCATCACTAGGGGGAAAATAATTTTAGATGATTACATGCCATATTTTATTATTTATTTATGATTTTATGCTGAATGGTGTGCATGACTTGTGTTTCAGCCTGTTTGAGTTACGGACGTGTGGACGAGATTAGGATCGACCGGAATAAAAATGATTTGAGATTTTTAAGTTATTATATTTTTAAGAATAATTACTTTATTTTAAGCCATAATTTCTGAAATTGGGGTTTTTATGATTTATTTTGGAGGGGAACCCGTTTTTCGCCTATACGGGCTGCTTTATTGGATTTTAAGGTGTTTTAAAATTTGAGGAGGCTTTAATTTCGAAAATTAGCCATTTTCAATGCCAAGTCAAAGTTTTAATTATCTTTTCAATTAAATGGAGGGACAAGCATGTCATTTTTCTTCCCTTTTCTTAATTAAACATTAGGGGTCAAAATTGTCACCTTCATTTTCTTAAACACCAAATTCTAATCAAAACCTAGCCTCCAAAATACACAACCAGCCTTCCCCTCCTTCCCCTCAAGAAATTTTCAAAAATCTCCATCCCTTGGTGAAGCTTGGTGATCCAAATCCGGTGGTGCCCCGATCTCGTGTCTACAACGTCGGTAACTCGCAGATCTACCTTTCCTATGAACCAGGCATGTGATATCAACCCTTTTTCTCACAATTTAAACTGTATTAATCTTTTTTTAAGGATTCATGGTGTGAATTGTACACAACATGTTTAGATCTATGCTTTATGGTTTAAAGTCATGCATGTATTACACGATTTCTAACATGTTTTGCTTCCTTCACATGAGGCTTCAGTCGAGGCGATTCCTAGTGGTTATGTCTCGGTTCTAGAGGTTCCTAGGGGGCTCATGGTGGTCCATGTCGAGGTAGGAGGTTGACTAGATGATCGGTTGAACCAGGTTTTGCCGTGTGGGTCGAGGGTGGCGCATCACGCGGCCTGGTTGGTGCGCCCACTTCTCTCGATTCGATCTCCTTCATGTGTCCACGGTTTGAGCCAAGGCTGGTCAGATTAGGACCGGATGGACCTGGGGGTTGTCCAGCCGGCGAGGCTCCGGCCAGGTTGGCCGGAGCAGGGAGTTCGACGTGAGTTTGTGGGGCTGGTCGCGGCGCATGCCGTGGTGCGTGAGTAGTGTTTGTAGGGTGTTGGAGAGTTGGGCCGATTCGGTTGGACCGGGGTCGGTTTATCGAGATACGAGTCAAAATGTTTTAATGTTGACCCGCGTTTATTTAAATATGGACATGTTATTTTAATTTTAAGTCGAAAGTCCAATTTTAAAGAAAATAGTCAAAAGTTTTAAAATGTAGTCAAACTTTTAAAATAATTAGAGTTATGTTTATTTTTAAGTTTTTAGTCAAAATTGGAGTCCTTTGATTTTTTTATTTATTTAAGTCAAAATTGATTTTTGGATTTTAATTTGGTTTTAAATTGGTCTTTTGGTCAAAATTGGCTAATTGAGTCAAAATTGAATTAAGTTGTCATTTTAAAGTCAAAGTTTGATTAAATTGGTTTTAATGTCAAAATTGATTTCAAATTGGTCAAAATTGATTTTGAGTTAATCAAAATTAGCCTTCGGAAGCCAAATTGAGTTGAAATTAGTGAAAATTAGAATGTGTTAGGAATTTTAAGGAATTCATCTAAGTTTTTGGCTAAGTTAAATTTTAAGCTAAGTATAGAAGTAGTGGGCCAGACTCCTGAACCAGTCCTTGACCGAAGTAGAAAGCGTAGAGGCCCGTAAATGTATATTTAGTTATATATGTAGTATTCTATGTACGTAAACGTTTTAAAGGAAATGATTAAATATACATTAATGGACTAAGCTTTTAAATTGCATGTTTTAAGAAATACACGCATCATGAGATTTTATGAAACGAACAGGCATGTCTCTTTTTAAGATAAAACCCGAGGGATTGAAGTGATGTGGCAAAGTTTAATGATGGGAGCTAGCCAAGTAGCCGGGCCCGGGGATCCCCTGTTTTAATGTATGATTATGAGTCTATGGATCCATGTGATCACGACATGGTGAAGTGGCAAGCATAGAGGTGTGACATATAGGGATCCCGAGGTAAGGTCAGGTGAATCACACCGCCATGTACGTTGGTTATTTCGACTGATCAGTCACACGACGGCTCGCATTCACTGATACGACTCATACATTTTTCATGTTATGCTATGTCATGCCTTATGTATGTATGTGATACGTTATGATACGAAATGTATGAAGCAATTTTTTAAGATCATGCACGCATTCATGTTTTAACGTTATTTTATTACAAGTATGTGCTTGCATGCGACTTTATTAGTATGTACTTTGTTATGATACAAGATAGAGCATTCTGAGCCTCTAGGCTCACTAGGTTTAAATGGTGCAGGTGATGACCCTGCTGATGAGTACATCCCGACTGGCGGTGAGGACCTCTGAGCGCCTGCTGCAGGAGTACCCCGTGACCTCCTTTATGTTCAGTTCTGTTATGATACATTTTTAGTATGATTGGTTTTAAACATGTTTATTCTCAGTACTTTTACTCAGTTGGTTTTGACCAGTATGGATGTTTTAACGTTTTTAAATATTCCTTTATTTATGTATAAAGTATTGTTTAGAAATGATTTAGAAATATTTTAAAAGGGAACGAGCCATACTTTAAGTTTATGTATTCCGCAAATGTTTTAAAAAAAAATTCTAGAGTCTGGTTCGTTTCAGTTGGTATTAGAGCCAGGTTCTGGTGGGGTACTAGCCTGCTGCGTGGAGCTCGGAAGTCGCACAGCCAGTCTGTGAGTTTTATTGTTTTACGATTTATGTTTATGTTCGCATGCTGCATGTTTTAGTTCTGCATGATTTTTGACCTTAGATTTTTAAAATTAGACGCTTAGTCATGCACTTAGACTTACGTGATAAGTTTTGATGTCCAATCGACCAACGCACCAGCCAGCACTTCTCAACTCCCCAAATCTGATTACTATCTCAATGAACTCTACAACTGTCCAGATCTGTTCTAAACACACAAAATATAAACCCGATACGCTCACCAAACATATCAGCTCAAAGCTGATCCTTCTCAGATCTGTTCAAGCCAAATCTGGTCTATGCTAAACCCGATTAATTAACTCAATTAATCCAATAATCTTTGTTCATTTTATAATTTATATTTTACATGGAATTCTTTATCTTTTCTTTTATTGCACAAACTTGTTGGATAAAGACCTTGAATACACTATAGTATTTGTTAGATGTGATAGTGGATTTGATGACTATCATGAAAAAAATCTAATAGACACTGTGTATTCTAAACCATTTCCTAATCTATTGGGTCACCCAAAATAGGCGTTAAGGGCCATCCGAGATTGAGAGTAGCATCTGCGATGCAAAGTACCACGTTTCATTGGTAGGAAACATGGAGATGTTCTGAGCATCATAGATAGTGACTTGGTGATCTATCCAACTACGCTCGTTCGGACTTTACAAGTGGTTACCATTTGTCGAGTGGATTAAGTCCGAGGTCTTGGTTGTACATAATTAGTTCTTATGATTTGAAACATCTTTTAGACTCTACATGATAGGTGCTTCAGTTTGACTCATTTACCGACTCCATGGGGGTCATCAGGTGGCGAGATTAGGTGAGGTCCTAATGCATGTAGTTGTCGATGCTTTGTTGTCGAGGTTTTACCGCTCTTCTCATGCTATCTAAGGAAATAATAGTGTGACAAATCTCTGGGCAGAGTACTATATGTGCTTTAAGTAAATGGATTTGTCTAGTAGCACATGCGACGTTGTTATTTGATCTCCAAGATGTATTGAATAACTATCAAATCTATAGCGACTTTCGATTTACCAATGGTCATTGATTCGGTTGGGATGTTTTAGCTTAAGGGATCTTGCTGTATGCTAACCATGATCAACTAGTTCTTACAGGTACTATAAGTAATACCTAGGGAATCATAGGCGATGATGCTAGATGCTTTATCAGGTTTTGATGGGTAAATCAGAGAATGTGTTCTCCGAGTCACATGGAGTTGTGATCCCAAGATTAGTTTTATCCCTGAACCATTGAGGGTCACACAAGTATTGGTTTCCTAATTCTCATAAGGATATTAAATTTAAAGTGTTGAGTAAAATCGAAGGGAGATTTGGAGTATGACTTCCAAATTTGGTGATAGGAAGCAAACCTGTCATATTTAGAATTAGTGGTCAGAAAATTTGATTTCGTATCATAACGGTCAATTTTGCATACTGAGGGCATCGACGATATCTGATCGTCGATGGGAATATGATGACACCACAACAATGGAATCGAAACTAATGTGCGATGGGCTTGGGCTTGCCAAGGCCCTCTAGTACAGTTGAGCCCATGAAATTAATTATAAATATGGGGCATGGGGCTATTCTAGTCATAAGTGATTGAAATTTGTTTAACACAAAATAACCCGAGCCATACTCCCAGCCGTCACCACCCAACTCCTTCACTGCCTTGTAGTAGAAACTACAGTGACTTGTCATGAACGGATAAACGATGGAACACTGCACATGGCAAATCACGACGCCGATTGGCAGCTGTAGTGGCGGCAAACTGTGGTGGCCGGCAACGTGGTGTGGGAAGGTAATGGTGGAACCGGTCATGGACGGATTAGGCGTTGATCGTGATTCAACCGTTAGGGCCAACTAGGTGATAGGATCAATATGATTCGAAAAACAGCTG
Source organism: Dorcoceras hygrometricum (assembly GCA_001598015.1). NCBI lineage: Eukaryota > Viridiplantae > Streptophyta > Magnoliopsida > Lamiales > Gesneriaceae > Dorcoceras > Dorcoceras hygrometricum. Next base: position 19,455 of record KQ991605.1, read on the forward strand.
TAGGAGTTCAGAAGGGGGGGGTTGAATGAACTCCTAGTATTTTAAAATTTTCGAGACCTTTTTTAAAACAGTTTTACAAGCGCCTTGCTTAACTTAAATCCGAGTCACCAGATTTAAGGTATCTCAGTTTTAATGCTGATTTCTTGGCTAACAGTAAATGTGCGGAAATAAGCCAGTCAATCAGTGAACAGTTAAAGAGCAATCGCCAATCAAAAAGCAGGCGCAGCTGCTGAATATAGGTAATAATATTTTCGAACTGTTCAAAAATCCAGTTCGTTACAGACTCAAAATGACAATACAGTGAAATGCACAACTATTTGATACTGTAGATCTTCTGGTTTCTATACTACGAAACAAGATTCAACAAGGTGAACCAGAAGATAACTTGAAGATTGAAATTTAATAATGCTTGATGGAAAGTTCTTCGAGTTGTATCACTGGACTTCGAATGATTTTTCTGTGAGAATATCCAGTAACTGTGTGAGCTTTTTGTTTTTGAGAAAGCTTCGTGAGAATGTAGCGATTCACATAGAGTAAGATGGAGAGTAGAATAATCGAGAGTCAGAGAGAGCTTCTTCAATTCAAATTCCAGCTATTTATACCCTTTGCTCTCAACGGTCATTAATTTTCGCCTAAGAAAACAAATCGTCATACATCTGTATACACTGCTCCACTAAGGTAAATTGCTCTTCGTCAGAGCCAAATTGTCGTCTTTCCATATTTGTGCAAACACCATATAACGTCCTCTGTATACTGTGTACTATTGCCCAAAATATCTCCGACATTGTTTCCTTAATTCTAGGCATTTGTACGATCCAATCGCAACCATTGATTCTTTAAAATTTAAACATTGATAGCTCTTGAATCTTTTCGTAAATTACGCCTGAAATTTTTACTGTTAAAACAGTTCTTTTTCCTTGAAGAAGATGACTATCTTATCGCTGATTGTGTCTTTAAAGCTGTACTGAATATAAAGAGAACTGAGTATATGCAACAACTGAATACTTGCGACTACTGAAAATATACTGTTCCAAGTCTGAGTCGAACACTACTGATAACCTCAAGTCGGATGTTCACTGATAGCACTGTAACCATTTCTGAAATACTATCTGTATAAACACTCAAAGTCTGAATACAACTACTTGAGACAATATCACGGAATCTGTTACTGAGATGTCTGAATACTTTCAATGCTGAAAACCTGACAGAAATCTGAACCTCTGAGTACTTTGCCCTGAAATAGATTTCTCACTGTAGCTTCTACAACAAATCTGAATAGCCTCAAGTCTGATAACTGTCCCGAAAACTGAATACTTGAATCGATGTCTGAACAGCTACTGAATGGTCAACTTAGTTGTCAACGCTTAGCTCAGATCTCTTGAAACTGGAAAACTATAACTAGAGAGCATGACGTCACGAGATCTGGAAAGTTCAATTCTCTTGTCTTCTGCGAAACTTTCAATGAAGTCATGGAATCTGAAATCTTCAATTCCTTCGTCTTCTGCGAGACTTAGTTCTCTTTGTTATTTTGTTATCACCAAAACATATAAATTTTATCTTAACAATTTTCCCCTTTTTGGTGATGACAAAACTTAGCAACCTTTGACTTAAAAGGAGACAACAATACATAGATCTAAGTCTGCTTAAATATATTCAATAAGAATCATGGTACAAAAGATTTGTACAACAACTGAGAACTAAAACTCGTAGCGATCCATATTCAGGTTTATTCATTAAGCCAATATCTCCAACTTTTCTGCCTCGATCCACTACTTCCTCCACTGCTTCCTATTTTTCTTGAAGGCTCACTCTTGCTACCACCACTACCAGGAGGAGGCTGACCTCGGCCATGGCTGCTACATTATTCCCCCTTTTTGTCATTCTTCCCTTAGTGATAAAGGCAATGAGTTCAGCAAGATTAGTGCCAAGAGAAGCCAATTGTCCCTGTGTGTCCACACGGAACTCCATTAGATCATTACGAATAACGGCCAAATTGTCATCAAATTCCTTCGATAAATGAGCTTTTAGATTCTTGACGTCCTTACGAAGATCTGCCAAATCGGTCGTTACAAAATCATTCTGGGCGCGAAATGATTTCTTAAATTCATGCAATCCGATAAAGCAGCTGTGTCAGTGTGATCTCCCTGCCGAAGACTTTTAAAAATGCTTCGAAATGATTGATCTTGTTCAACACGGGCCTCGGCAGCAGCTTTCTCGTAAGTATCAATCTTTGAAAAGATAGCATTTTGGAGATCGGCCAATTTTGCTCTGTGTGCGCAGCTGCTTGATAGAATTCTCAGAAATAGAAGTGCGAAGCAGTGCAAACTGTTCATTGATATCTGTAGCAGTGGCAGTAACATGTTCAATAGTCTGTTCAACAGCAGTTGCAGTGTCTTGAGGAATGTCATCTGTAAAATGCATAGAGGAAGCAGAAGATGAACTCTGATGTGGAGAGGAAAGGGCAACATCTGTAGGAGCTGAAGAAATATCTACAACTGGAGAGATCTGTGCACTGAAATCCGGAAGAGCTGAATCTAAGATCTGTATACGGTAAGAAACATTATCAACAACTCTTCTCGGAATGCTGGATTCCCCTAAAACTGGTCCTATCGGAACGATATCTGTACAAACAGTAAAACTGTCAACTGGCTTCAAACACCCAAACATTGAATACCTCCCAAACATTGAAGAGGCAAAACGGTGCTAGAGATTCTAATGAAGTCCGGTGGGGCAACTGTACCATGAGTTGAGAAACAGGGGTCTCATCTTCATGTACCCATCGGTCATAACCATCTTCCACCACCCAAACATCTCCAATTCGTCTCAAAAGACAAATCCAGCAGGTCGAAATAATGATTTTGTGATTTCTGAGAATGTAAAAACCACGATCAAAAGTACCTTCAAATAACATTGAGCAGCACGACCTTGTCCATTGTAGCCCGTGTGCCTGTCTCTGCATCAGCAAATGTTTGACAGAAGTACTATGAGCAACTGATAGTAGATCTATAATCTGAAGCGCCATTACTGACCAAGGTTGTCCTGGACTAAAATTTGCTCTATGTGACTCCAAAAACTTTCGAAGCAACATTTCCCTATACTTTGCGAGTATATACACCTTTCTCTGGAGAGCAACTTGCACAGAGTCTGTCTCAGCCCAAGTTAAAACATCTTCTTCTTTGGCAGTAATGTCTTTGTTAAGAGACATCAAAAAGGCTAACCGTCGAAGACTGAAAGAAGTAAAGAACTCAGAAACTTCATCTATCACGTGTTCCCTCCAACTGTATAAGAAACTCAATATCCCCAAAAATTAAATTAACCATCTCACGGGCCGGTTGCCCTTTGACTACGCCGGCCTTGACAAGGGGCGCCTTCCCCTTATCGGTGAGAGCAATCTTAGGGACACTTGCCTTGTATAAGTCTCCATCTGCAACTCCTGGGATTGAAATCCCAAATCCAAACTTTATTTTGGTGGGTTCAGCAGCAAGAACTGATGGAAGCATCATATCTCCAGGGATTCGCTTCAGTAAGATTGACATTAACTCTTCATCGGATGAAAGATGTTCCACATCTGTCAAGGTTGCTAAAACAATCTCCTTTGCTGTTGTAGCAGCTGAGCTCTGATCGACCTCAACTAATATCTTATCAGACTTTGTGACCTCAGGGTCTTTCAAAACTGTTCCCATTTCTGTTCCCTCAGCAATTTCAGGTTCCACAAAATCTGCTTGCTCCATCACAACATCGATTTTAGTAGCCTCTGCAATCACATCTGATACCCCAGCAGTAGTCGTCTCCCGGCTATATTTCTATGTTCTTCCGCTGCCTCGCCGGGGGGCGGATCCGGATCCCCAACATGATCGACCTCAACTAATATCTTATCAGACTTTGTGACCTCAGGGTCTTTCAAAACTGTTCCCATTTCTGTTCCCTCAGCAATTTCAGGTTCCACAAAATCTGCTTGCTCCATCACAACATCGATTTTAGTATCCTCTGCAATCACATCTGATACCCCAGCAGCAGTAGTTTCCACAAACAACTCCTCAGTTTCCATGTCAGCAGTCTCGGAAACAATTCGAGCAATAATTTGATCAACATCATCAGCAGTTGATACCTCTTGCCCTTTTTCAAAGACTTCTTCCACTGCTGATACCACATAAAGAGGTTCAACATCTTGTACTACTGATACAATCTCCAGATTTTCTTTAGAGAGATCTGCTTTCTTCTTCATTGTGCGGTTCTTCTTTGTAACAGCAGACTCAGCTCTAGTAGATGCTGATCGCTTCTTCGATACAGTTGTCTCAATCACTTCCACTGGTTCATCAGCAGCACCCTTTTTATCAATAGGGGCATATTTCTTCTTAGAGACAGTCTTCCGCTTAACAAATGCGACTTTGGCCACTTCGGGCTCATCCGTTTCTCCACGAGAATCAATTGTTTTGTTCGTGGAAATGTAAGTATGGACAGTCTTTTCAGAAAGAATCTTCAAGTGAGGGAAGGTCTTAGCCTCTCCCAAAGTGACAGCAGGGTCGCTCTTCAGAATGACACAAATTTGGGCAGCAAACCCCTTGGCTCTTTTGATGGTTCTATCCACCATTTCTTTCAATACCTCAAACAAAATTTTGCTCCAGTTGACTTTAATCCCGAAATGAATGGCAGTCATCATCAAAAATCTTTCGTGGGTTACAGCATCAAAAGAACCCGCTTTCACAGTAATGGATTTTGCCAAGATATCGTTCAACAGGCGAAACTCATATTTCAGCAGTCTCTTCTTGCATGAAAACTGAACAGGCTTACCAGAATGAGAGAACAAAGTTCTTGCCTGCAACACCAAATCATTCGGTACTTCTGACAAATCGATTAACCCATCAGTAGGAAGATTGAATACCTCGGAAAACCTACTCGCAGAAATTGCAACATATTTTCCTGAGACGGCACATGTAATATCACCATCTTGGATAAGAGCGGTGTCAAAGAACTGTTCAAGTTCCTGCTCATACAACATGGACGGACAACCTAGAAAACCCCTAAGTCCAGTGGCCTCTAATGCTCGGAACATGTTCACCATACCATCGTTGTCCTGAATCCCTAAAACAGAGTCGAAGTTGATTTGCACGGCGTTGGAGATGTAAGAAGATCCCATTTTTGATAGTAAAATGAATAAGAGAATGCCTGAAAGATTATCTGCAAATAGAACACAGAGAACAAGAAAGCAAAGATACTAGAAAGTAATATTTCAAGGTAAGTGAGAGTGAGAAAGGAAACGCCGTAAATAACTATGGAATTTTAAACGGTGAAAGAAAGAGAAAATGTGGATGTGACGTTTCACATGATGACAACCACGTGTCATTCATCCGACGGTGCATACAATATTTTGAAATGATTTTGAAAAGATTTTATCAAAATTGCGAAATAGGAAGAGTATTTTAAAAATGATTTTAAATTTTGACCGCGAGGTGAAAAGGTAAATAAATAGTTGGCGCCATGTGTTTAACACGTCACAGCCTTAAGATCTGTTTAATGTATCAGCAGGGGTGTTGCGAGATCTGATCATGGATAAGTATCAACTGTGTATACATGACATCTGAGTGTGTCCAGATCTCACATATTCAGTTGACTCAGCACTTATTAATTCAGATCTCTCGTTCCCCAGAGAATGCCTGAAAGATTATCTGCAAATAGAACACAGAGATCAAGAAAGCAAAGATACTAGAAAGTAATATTTCAAGGTAAGTGAGAGTGAGAAAGGAAACGCCGTAAATAACTATGGAATTTTAAACGGTGAAAGAAAGAGAAAATGTGGATGTGACGTTTCACATGATGACAACCACGTGTCATTCATCCGACGGCGCATACAATATTTTGAAATGATTTTGAAAAGATTTTATCAAAATTGCGAAATAGGAAGAGTATTTTAAAATGATTTTAAATTTTGACCGCGAGGGTGAAAAGGTAAATAAATAGTTGGCGCCATGTGTTTAACACGTCACAGCCTTAAGATCTGTTTAATGTATCAGCAGGGGTGTTGCGAGATCTGATCATGGATAAGTATCAACTGTGTATACATGACATCTGAGTGTGTCCAGATCTCACATATTCAGTTGACTCA
>KQ991605.1:25654-43328 GCA_001598015.1 Dorcoceras hygrometricum
TGCAATCAATGGGAATCGAACCCGTGACCTTGGCTCTGATACCAATTGTAGGACCGAGCGCTTGCCGCTTTACCAAAATCTATAGCTGGAGGTAATGGTGCAACTCCAATATTTTAAACCGTATAGCAACACAAGCGCCACGTTTCGACGCTCTACCAAGCAGGGGCAATTATTGCACTCCAACAAGACAATTCAAGGAAATTCTAAGAGACCTAATATGTTTCTAAAATAAGAAAAATTAGCGTCTGGTAGAGGCTTTGTGAAGATGTCAGCTACTTGCTGTTCAGTCGACACATTCTGCAGCCGGACGTCTTTCTTTAGCACGTGGTTCCTTATGAAATGATGCCGGATATCCATTTGATTTGTTCTTGATTGCAGCATAGGATTCTGAGTGATAGCATAGCACTGGTGTTGTCGCAGAGAATAGGCGCTTCAGAAGCATCAATGCCATAGTCCTTAAGCTGGTGTTGTATCCATAAGATCTTAGCACAGCAGCTTCCTGCTGCTAAGTACTCTTCTTCAGCTGTGGACGTTGTAATAGATGTTAGCTTCTTACTGAACCAGGAAATCAAGAGATCCCCAAATATTGACAAGTTCCACTTGTGCTCCTGCGATCAATTCGACATCCTGCGTAGTCTGCATCACTATAATCGATTAGTTGAAAGCCTGAGTCTTTGGGATACCAAAGACCTACGTTGGAAGTTCCTTTTAAATATTTCAAAATTCGTTTGACAGCAATATAATGTGACTGTTTAGGATCTGCTTGATATCTAGCACACATAGAGACAACAAACATGATGTCTGGTCTGCTAGCAGTTAAGTATAGCAAAGAGCCAATTATACCGCGATAAAGAGATACCTCAATGGCAGTACCAGCTTCGTCTTTATCCAGTTTGATTGAAGAGCTCATTGGGGTCGCAGCTGCTGAACAGTTGTCCATGCCAAATTTCTTCAGCAGTTCTTTCGTATACTTAGCTTGGTTAATGAAAATTCTATTTTTCAGCTGTCGAACTTGTAAGCCCAGAAAGAATGATAGTTCGCCCATCATGCTCATCTCAAATTTGTCCTGCATCAGCTTAGAGAACTTTTGGCACAATTTGGGTTAGTTGACCCAAAAATAATATCATCAACATAGATTTGTACCAATAAGACATGATCAGCTTTGACAAATTAAATAAAGTCTAATCCACTGTGCCTATTGTGAAATCATGGTAAATTAAGAATTTGGAAAGTGTATCATACCAAGCTCTGGGTGCTTGCTTCAACACATACGGAGCTTTATCCAATTTATAAACGTGATTTGGATATGTATGATCTACGAAGCCAGGAGGTTGTGCAACATACACTTCCTCTGGTAGAATGCCACTTTAAAATCTTTGAATGCTTCATATGCAAGGAACATGCGTATAGCTTCTAATCTAGCTACAGGGGCAAAGGTTTCATCAAAATCTATTCCTTCCATTTGCCTAAATCCCTGATCTACCAGTCTAGCTTTATTTCTCGTTACTATTCCATCTTCATTCAGTTTGTTCCTAAAGACCCATCGTGTTCCTATAACTGAATGATTTGAAGGTCTAGGTACAAGTTGCCATACGTTATTTCTCTTAAACTGATTTAATTCCTCCTGCATAGCTTCTACCCAACTTGGGTCTACTAAGGCTTCATCTATTTGTTTAGGTTCTATATGAGAGATGAAAGCTGAATCAAAATGATCATGCAATAGCTGGCTTCGTGTGCGAACAGGAGATTTGATATTACCTATGACCTGCTCAGGTGGATGATTTCTATCTCACCGAAGATCAAGTCCAATTGGTTTTGCTTCCTGTTCTGCTTGAATGTCTTGCTGGATAGCCACATCTGGATTGTCTGTTACCAATTGATATGAAGTATTTGCAACTGGTGCTTCAGATGTTGATTGTTGTGTGGCAAGATCTATTTGTGCAACATCTGGTTGAGCACCATCTGTTTGAGCAGCATCTTGTGCATTTGTCGCTTTAGCTCCAGCAGCAGGCACACTAGGAGAGAACTGATCCTGAGTTGAGTCAACGTTAGTCAAATCGATGACTACTGGATTACCTGTCAGATCTTGTTGAGCATTGTTGTGTGGCGTGTCCAGTGCTGGTTCCATCTCTGCTGAATGTCTTTGTTGTGCCACGTCATCATCTGAGTCATCAATGCTGTATGATTCTAGACGTGTACATAGATCGTTAAGGCTCGCAGCTAAATTGGATCTAAAGCTTGTCTCATCAAATACAACGTGTGCTAACTCTTCAACAGTTAGACTTCTATTGTTGAATACTCGATAAGCCTTGCTCACTGCTGAATAGCCTAGAAAGATACCTGCATCAATAAGAAATATCAGGTTTCTTGCCACTCCAGATCTCATATGGGGTTTTATCGTGCAACTTGTTAATCATAGATCTGTTTTGAGTATAGCAAGCTGTATTAACTGCTTCTGCCCAGAATTTTTGTGAAATGTCAGAATAAGCAATCATAGATCTTGCAGCTTCTTTTAAAGTACGATTTCTCCTCTCAGTAAGCCCGTTATTCTGAGGAGTTCTAGCTGCTGAAAGCTCATGCTTTATCCCAATGTCTTCTAGATAAGAACTTAATTTATGATTTAAAAATTCAGTACCACGATCACTTCTTATCCTGTTGACTGTACAAGATCTGTCATTTTGCAAACGTTTTAAAAGGCGTATCAGTTGGTCAGCGGTAACAGATTTTTCCTTTAAAAACAACACCCAAGTGAATTTTGTATAATCATCAATAACAACTAGGGTGTAGTTCGTTCCCCCTAAGCTTGTTACGGGAATAGATCCATATGTAAAAGCTCTAAGCTTCGGGAAGAACGTTTACCGCCTTTCTTTTTAAAAGTAGAACGAATTTGTTTACCAAGCTGACATGCGGCACAGATCTTATCTTTAGAAAAATTGATTTTGGGCATACCAGAAACCAGTTCATGCTGACTCAAATGGGCAAGCGTTTTAAAGTTTAGATGGTTCATTCGCTGATGCCACAACCAGCTCTTGGAAGAGTTGGCTGCTAAGCTAATTTGTTCAGATCCCAACTGCTCTGACCAGTTGATAATGTAGGTATTCCCCGATCTTTTACCTACCAACACAGTCAGACCATTTGGACTCTGGACTGTGCATGTGTGCTGTTGAAAGTTAACTATGTAACCCTTGTCACATAGCTGACTTATGCTAATCAAATTATAATGAAAATTATCAACAACTAAGACATCAGATATTGAGATGTTACCGTGGGTAAGCTTACCCTTACCCACAGTGTTACCATGTGAGTTATCACCAAAAACTATTTTTGCTCCTTTCTGCGGAATGACATCTGTCAGCAGCTTTTGGTTTCTAGTCATATGTCTTGCACAACCGCTGTCCAGGTACCATATGATTGATTCATCAGCAGCTTTGTACCTGTTGTCCTGCAACCATACAAACAGATTTTGGTACCCAATTTTACTTGGGTCCAGATAGGATTACCCCTTTCGGGACCCATACTTGAATTACCTTCACAGTTTTTCCAATATGATAGTCCATAAGGGTCTGTGCAGAATTATTGTGAGATCTGTTGAAATTTGGTTTGATATTTTGACCATTCAGATCTCTACGGGGCCGAACCTTTCTCCATTCAGATTTGACCTTCTTAGAGCCACGTCTTTGTTGGTTCTGAACAAACGACTTGGATCCAGATTTTGCCTTTTTCTTGTCAAGTCTGTTCTTTAGCCAACCAGACTTAGGACTCTCGGGTCTGTCATAGCCAATACCAGCTTTTCCTTTCTTATTCAATAGCTCCGAGATCTGGTCATCATACCGTACCGACTCGCATGGATCATGTATCACACTAGCTTTGACAAAGCTCATCTTTTTGAACTTGTCATGTGATAGATTTGATTTGTACAAGTCTCTCCAGAGCCGCTTTCACCAGTATTGAAACCTAAGCCAGTTCTATCATTCGCTGGCTTCTGAATCTCACACAGCTTGTCTAGAGAGATAGAAGACTGGGTCCAGGAGCATATCGAATTTAATTTTTCAATTCAGACTCGAGCTGACAGGACTTTGATCTCAACAATTCATTCTCAGCCTTCAGCTTACTCAACTCGATTTTTAAACTGTCAGCGCTTCACCAAGTTGAACAGTACTTGGTTCAACTGAACTATTTTTCAAATCAATGTTTTCAGCCTTAAATTCCTCAAATGTGTGAGAAAGCTTACGATATTCTTGGACCATATCATTTAGTGTACTGATTAGGTCCTCTCGTGTAAATTCAATATTAGAGAAATCGAATACCTCGTCGTCAGATGTTTGATCAGCCATGAGACAGTGAACTTCCTCCTGTTCACTATCGCTGGATGAGGAGCTGTTGGATGATGAATCTGAATCGGTGTCAGCCCAGTTCTTGTTGCTTTCCTCAGCAACTAGTACTTTGCGATAATTCTTATGGCTGGGCCTCTTATCAGCTCTTGTCCTCATCCTCCTGTCTTTTGATCTTTCCTTGTTTCTATCATCTGTCTTCTCATCTCTTTGTATCTATCCTCCTTCTTTGGCCTGTTGCAGTCAGATGCAAAGTGCCCTAGACGTCCACAATTAAAACAATTCATATCAGTTGTAACTTTATCATTTTTATGGACATTATTATAAGGAGTAGAAGGCTTGTAGGATCTTCTCAAGTATTTCCCAAACTTCTTAACAAAGAGGGACATTGTGTCGTTGCTGAGTTGATCAGCTGTCTTGCTGGTGCTTGGAGAGCACTGTTTAGATGTTGTAGCAGCTAACGATTTGGTCGGCTGGGATGCTGAGGATCCAGCTTCTGCTCTAGTTTCCAACTCGAACTCATAAGCTTTTAGATTCACGAAGAGGTCATGCAGTTCCAGCTTGTTTAGATCTTTAGATTCTCGCATGGCCATCGTCTTCACGTCCCATTCCCTGGGCAACGCTCTCATCACTTTCAATGCCAAATCACGGTTGCTATACTATTTTCCCAAGCTAGTCAACTCAATCACCACGGCGCTGAATCGCTCATCAAATTGCTTTCTTTTTGTCTTCGTTGGTGTACTCATGTCTGCTCTTTTCTAGATACTGGGGCTCGCCATTAGATATAGCAAAGGCCAAGTTTGGCTTCATAATTTTCATCGGCCCTTCTGTGATGATCGACCACATATCATCGTCCTGAGCAGCCAGATGCGCTTGCATACAAATCTTCCAGTCATCATAGTCCTCCATGGAAAATATAGGAATTTTGTTGTGAGAAGTAGACATATTTGAATATAATAAAGCACCAACAACAAGCTGTTCAATAACTGAGATGCGCAGGCTCTGATACCAATTGATAGGATCAATATGGTTCGAAAAACAGCTGTAGGAGTTCAGAAGGGGGGTTGAATGAACTCCTAGTATTTTAAAATTTTCGAGACCTTTTTTAAAACAGTTTTACAAGCGCCTTGCTTAACTTAAATCCGAGTTACCAGATTTAAGGTATCTCAGTTTTAATGCTGATTTCTTGGCTAACGGTAAATGTGCGGAAATAAGCCAGTCAATCAGTGAATAGTTAAAGCTTAAATAAATGCGATAATGTAAAAGTATAGGGTCAAGAGTTTGTTTATGGAAGTTCGGATATCAATATCCTACGTCTCCCCTTCTTCCTTTTCTGGAAGGTTCCACTAGAAGAGTTTGATGTTTACAGCCTCTGTAACCACCCAGTCACCGAGCCTCGCTCAAGATGAACTCCTAGCAATCTCCAATCAACAAGCAGGCGCAGCTGCTGAATACATGTAATAAGAATTTTCGAACTGCTTCACAAAGCCAGTTCGTTACAGACTCAAAATGACAATACAGTGAAATGCACAACTATTTGAGAATGTAGATCTTCTGGTTTCTATACTACGAAACAAGATTCAACAAGGTGAAGCAGAAGATGACTCGAAGATTGAAATCTAAGAATGCTTGATGTAAAGTTCTTCGAGTTGTATCACTGGACTTCGAATGATTTTTCTATGAGAATATCCAGTAACTGTGTGAGATTTTTGTTTTTGAGAAAGCTTCATGAGAATGTAGCGATTCACACAGAGTAAGATGGAGAGTAGAATAACCGAGAGTCAGAGAGAGCTTCTTCAATTCAAATTCAGCTATTTATACCCTTTGCTCTCAATGGTCATTGCCTAAGGAAAAAAATCGTCATACATCTGTATACACAGCTCCACTAAGGTAAATTGCGCTTCGTCAGAGCCAAATTTTCGTCTTTCCATATTTGTGCAAACACCGTATAACGTCCTCTGTATACTGTGTACTATTGCCCAAAATAGCTCTGACATTGTTCCCTTAATTCCAGGCATTTGTACGATCCAATCGCAACCATTGATTCTTTCCAATTTAAATATTGATAGCTCTTGAATCTTTTCGTAAATTATGCCTGAAATTTCTTACTGTTAAAACAGTTCTTTTTCCCTGAAGAAGATGACTATCTTATCGCTGATTGTGTCTTCGAAGCTGTCACTACTGAATATAAAGAGAACTGAGTATATGCAACAACTGAATACTTGCGACTACTGAAAATATACTGTTCCAAGTCTGAGTCGAACACTACTGATAACCTCAAGTCTGATGTTCACTAATAGCACTGTAACCATTTCTGAAATACTATCTGTATAAACACTCAAAGTCTGAATACAACTACTTGAGACAATATCATGGAATCTGTTACTGAGATGTCTGAATACTTTCAATGCTGAAAACCTGACAGAAATCTGAACCTCTGAGTACTTTGCTCTGAAACAGATTTCTCACTGTAGCTTCTACAACAAATCTGAATAGCCTCAAGTCTGATAACTGTCCCGAAAACTGAATACTTGACTCAATGTCTGAACAGCTCCTGAATGGTCAACTCAGTTGTCAACGCTTAGCTCAGATCTCTCGAAACTGGAAAACTATAACTAGAAAGCATGACGTCACGAGATCTGGAAATTTCAATTCTCTTGTCTTCTGCGAAACTTTCAATGAAGTCACGGAATCTGAAATCTTCAATTACTTTGTCTTCTGCGAGACTTAGTTCTCTTTGTTATTTTTTTATCACCAAAACCTATAAATTTTATCTTAACACTCGGTTTACGGATTGGTCGGAGCCATGTGCGAAGTCACCAAAGGTAATCAACTAAACATCCTATCTATTGTTTTATTTATTGATTGCCTTCATATGTTTTGCGTATTAGCGTTCCCGGTTCTTCAATTTTTTTAAACTTCCACTGCACCACTGGTGAACGTGATCAGAATCCATCGTGAGCCAACAGTGAGGTAGGGGTGGAAGTTAGGGCTCCTTTAGTCTAGGTTTTGATTGATCAAAATTAATCAAGTTCTTCAAAAACTAACCCCCCATTCCAAATATTTATAAAAATGTTGATGGGCTCAATTAGTTGCTTGATGGACCTTGGCAAGACCAAGCGCATTGCAACTTAGTTTCGAGTCCATCTTTGTGATGTCATCATTATCGCTATCGGCGATCAGATATCATTGATATGTTTATTATGATGCGTAATCAAATTCCCAGAATACTGATTCTAATTATGGCAGTTCCACTACCTTTCACTATTTTGAAGTCATACTCCCATTCTCCATTCTTTCATACCCAACACTTTGAGTTTCATATCCAGACGGGAATAGGGAAACCACTACTTATGTGACCCCAATGGTTAAGGGATACATCTAGCCATGGGCTCACAACTTCGTGTGACTCAGAGCACTCATTCTATGACTTGCCCATCAAACTATGGTAAAGTATCTAGCAACATCGTCACATGATTCCTTAGGTATCACTGATAGTGTCTGCAAGAACCAGTAGATAATGGTTAGCGTACAACACGGTTCTTGGAGCTCACATATCCCGATAAAATCAATGACCATTGATAATCAAGAGTGCTATAGATTCATTAGCCATGCAATATATCTTGGAGATCAAATAGTGACATCGCATGTGCTGCTAGGTAAACCCTTTTACTCTAAAACACATCTAATACTCTGGCAAGAGATTTGTCACACTATTATATCCTCAGATATCATAGAATATCCACACACTTAGGCAAGCGGTGAATCCTCGACAACAAAGCATTGACTCATACATGCATCGTGACCACCCAAATCCCCCCACCTGATGTCCCCCACGAAATCGGAAAATGGGTCAAAGTGAGGCTAATATCATGTAGAGTCTCAATGATATTTCAAGTAATAAGTACTAATCATGTAAAACCAAAACATCGGGCTTAATCCACTCGAAAAATGATAACTACTTGAAAAGTCCGAAGGAGGATACTTCGTTAGATCCCTAGGTGACTATCCATCTGCATGCTCAGATATCTCTATCTTCCTTCCCAATGAAACGTGGTGATTCGCATCGCAAAAGCTAGTTTGAAACTCCGACAGCCCTTATCCTCGTTGCGGACGGTTCAACTGTTAGGAACTTATTTAGAATGTACAGTGATTATTAGATGTGTTTAATGATAACCATCAAATCCATTATTATGTTCAACATATACTATAGTACATCAAGGTCTTTATCCAGCAAGTTTGCAATTATAATAAAGATAAAGAATGCCATGATAACAAATATACATTATATATAATGAATAAAGGTTTTTTACAAAGCCACTACCAACAGTTGCTAGCCGGACACCTACTCTAACAATCTCATAGTTATACCCTGGGTTATCTCGCCAAGAGCCTCCCCACTAATAGTGTAGTGTCCGATAGCCGATCACGCAAACCACATGTTTGAGATAAAATGTTTTAAATAATTTAAACTATATTTGTGGTTTTAAAATAATAATGATGATTTATTTTGAGCTGTGTAGGGTTTGGGGAGATATTCCTTATTTTAAAGACTAGGCTTTAAAAGTGCTACCCATAAATTGAGTTTTAAAAAAAATGTTAAAACAACTTTTTAAATAAAATTATAACTTTTAAAAGTGCTACGTGAAATTTAAAATTGTTAAAGATTTATCTAAATTTGGGAAAACACTCTTTGGTTTAGCCGTACAAAGAAATAAAATAACTGGATTTAAACCTGCCCTAAAATTTATAAAATATTATTAAAATATTTGTCTTTCTCAAAATTCTAACTAAATAAATTTCAAAGTAACCATTTATCGTGCTCCAACGTCTTCCTCCGAAAATCTCCTCTCGACCCAAAAATCCTGGATTCTAATTAAAAGAACATCGATGTTAGAAATATTTTATCCTTGCTTTAAAATAATAATGAAGACATGAAATCAATTTTTACCCTTTGAAAATAGTTTAATTGGTCTATGTGGCTATCTCGGATTTCTGAATGTTACAACAACGGTCGAGAGACAATCTTTGGTGGGTTATGCACCACTAGCACGATCCGAATCAGTTCAGAAAACTCTGAAATTTCATCCCTAGATTTCTAGAAACCTAGCCGCCTCTCATACTATATTTTGTGTTTAACGTGTAGGGTGTTCGGAGGAGTGTTCTTCTGTTTAAATACCTTGGACTTAAAAGTGCTGCAGCAAAATATTGACGATAAAAGGGCTAACACATAAACTTAAAAATCCTCAAGAATTAAAATATTCTTCTTCCCAAACTTTTCAATTTTTATTAATTAAGGTAGCACGATCGAAATTTTCGATAAAAAGATAAAGAAGAAGAAGAAGAAGAAGATGATGATGATGATGATGATGATGATGATGATGATGATGATGATGATGATGATGATGATGATGATGATGATAATAATAATAATAATAATAATAATAATAATAATAATAATAATAATAATAATAATACTACTACTACTAATACTTTTCGTGCTCGAGTACATCCCATCGGAATCTCCTTTCAAACCAGAAATCCTGCATTGAAATTCAAAAGTAGCAAAACTACAAACATCCGTATTACCTTTTAAAGAAAGGATTAGTGGTCTATGTGGCTATTTCGAATTTTTGGACGTTACACCTTAGGTTTGTGAATCTCATATACACATCAACTGAGACCAAACATAATAAATTCCAAGAAAAGCAGAAAAAAGAGTTTACTAGAACTCCAAGGAAGAAATTCCATCACCCTAAAGAGAACAGAATCTATGGTATTCAGGAAAATGAATCAAGGATACATCATGATGGTAACAGATTCAGAAATTTTGTATTTGAATGAACTATGACCAGGGGCGAAACTAGGATTCTTTAGTAGGGTGGGCTGGAGAGGTAAAGAGAATCCATAATATTGATGAAAATACGTCAAATAACTTAAAAAAATTAAAATATAATATATGTACATAAGTTAACCGCCGTCAAAATTATATCTCTAATTCAGTCTCATCTATAGATTTATGGGCCATCATTGGACAACCTTCCACGATTTAGTACTGGACTAGAAATTTGGACTCAGTTAATAGCTCAACACCTAGAAAAACAAGAATATTGGACTAATATATATTATGTATATATATATATATATGTTATAATTGAGCCTGGGATGAAGCCCAGGCCCGCCACTACTTGGGGTCGCCCCTGACTATGACACAACTATAAACAAGTAACACGATACCATCCGCATATTTACCCTGAGCTAATTATGATTAAATACTACAAAAAGTGGAGAGAGTGTCATTCCATACATTTGATTTTCCAAAACTCGATGCCACAATATAAAAGGGTGAGTCCGCCGATTTTACCTTATAAAGAACAATTTCCTAGACTTGACTCATGTGCAAAACCACTATACATGTCATACAACTGAGTTCCCAAAAACACCCACAACGTTGAAAGGACTCCTTGTCTCACTTTCATGCATTTTTACTTTATCAAAAATGTTACAAAATATAGGAAAGTCCCAGAGATTAGTTTTTGTAATGACATAATTACCGTAGATGAAATACATTGGGAACACACCTACGCTCTTCTTATCATAAGCAGCATAGACAAAAATCTGTTTTCAGCAAATGATGCAATTGTATATGCTTGGAAAAAAATAGAATTTCGAGTTAAAGAGTACTGTCTGGACTCATATCTTCTAAATGATGCTCAAAATTAAGTCACGTAAATGCCATTTAGATTCATACCAGTCTTTTAGCCAACTCTGCCTCTTTCTTTTGAAATGATCCCTTGTCACCAAGAAAAAGTGATGAACCATCTGCATCATGAATATTGCCACCCTCTTCTCGATGATACCTATCATACAACAACAACAACTAGTTCTTTATATGGACAAAATTATAAAGCTGTGCAGTTAACAAAAATAACTGTATTCACATACAATACAGCCAAATATAAGCTAGTCAACAAAATCTAGCATTGAAAAGTTGCAGATCAAATTTGAAAGAGCTATTCTGGTCATGCCTTTTAAGAGAAAGGAATTATTAATTTATCAGATATAAGTATCTATTTATTTCAAAACATGAAATAATAATAAACTAATAGACCGTTTCTCATGTGTAAGAGCACATCTTCATGGAGCATCGAGAAGAGTCGATTTAGGAAATTTTGATACATGTAGGGTTCATGATTTAGGTACGTTAGTAAGTGTATATCTGTATCTGTTTGTTGTGATTGAAAAATTTTGTTGTTCGTCATAGTTTATTTTTTCATATTCAATTGACAGAAAATCCTTAAGGTCGAGTTTGGATTGAAGAATTTGAAATCCATGAAGTCGAATTTATTTACATTGTTAAATAACGTCAATAATGGAAACGCAAATTCATCTCTTTACTTGTGTAACTATGGACATAGATTCGAACTCCTTATATTTGAGTTAATGAACAACTGAAAGATATTTAAAGTTAATGCAAGATACTTAAAACTACGTACATTCAACTGAATATAACAGGCGTTTTTCGTACAATCCAATTTTATTTAGTAAATGAAACAAATACAACAAAAATGAGATACTAAATAAGTACAACGACCTGATTACATTTTAAAATTTCCATCTATCTAATTCAAGCGTCTAGGCTAATTAATGTGTCGCAGTTTGGCCAAAGTTTTCTCATCGTAGCTCGAAAAAGAGTATTTTCTACCTCTCAGTTAATTGCATTCCAAACACAAAAAACTATAATTGGTATTATGAAAACATAATTGATATGTTTCGGATCACTCCTTTTTCCTTCCCTTTCCTTTCTTTTTTCTGAGCCGGGGGACCCTTTTAATCATATTCAAAATCAACAAGGTAATTAATAAAGAATTTAATTCATCGTACACAAAGACTTATATCAGATTGTTTCACGTGTATGTTAAATGAGACATATAACATGAATGAAAAGAGGTTACTAATCATAAAAATGGACGTGGTCAAACCTTACTCAAAATTGACCCGACCCATAAAAAAATATTATATTTATGTCAAAATATTATTTTTGTTTTACACTAAAGTTTAATAAAGAATCAGCTAATAGGGTTCTTTATGACTCATAAGTAGAGGAGGCAAAAAAGAAATAGTAATAAATGAAAAAGTTTATTTCTTTTTGTTTGGATTTTATTTCCTTTGCTCGCATCACTGCATGTATTGTGCGAGCTGTCTTTTGGTTGTCTTCTCTACTCCAAATTTAAGCAATTTTCTGGTTTTTTCTGCCTTTCGAAACTACTCGCAATCGGTGCAACTCGTGCGACTGTCACGTGTAGACGTTCCTCGACTAAATTCCTCCATCCGTCCTACCAACTTCTTTAATAGCTCATATACATGAAGACAAATTGTTACCGAGATCACTTCTCTAACCCTGAGGTTCTTGTGTTTATTTAGCATTCATATATAAACGATTGCGCGTTTTAGGCAAGGCGTTGCGGAGAAAAAGAGAGGAAATGGTGATCGATTTGAGGCAAGTGATGGCTGCAATCCTTACGTTTTCCATGTTCATAATGCTGGGAAACATGATCAAAAGGGACCATATTGATCCTTTATTTGTAAGTTCAATAGATCTTTCCTAATTTGTTGTATCAAATAACTATTACCACATATTATTGAAGTATAAAATAATTGTAAACCCCAATTTGGGCTTGGAAATTATTTTACTTTTTCTAAGGCACCTTGAAGATCAACTAATGGCCTACTACTAGCAAAGTGGTATATCGGTTGAAATGCTGAAAAATAGTTTTTGAGTTTGTGTCACTCTGCATGCTTTGCTATAATACAAAAAGGAAATAGCTTAGTGTTATTTTATTTATTTAATTTTTTTTGGGGGGAGGGGTGTATTTTCTTAATAATCAAGATTATCATGCTTCTTTTGTTTGAGACATTACAAAAATTATTTGGTGTCACCTGCTTTGAAATCTGAAGTGATTTATGTATGAAACGGAAATCTTTACTTCTTTCAAAAGTTTGTAACACTCATCGATTGAACGCAAAAGAACTTTATGCCACTTTGTCATAAATCTCCAAAGATTGAATAGACCACTAGAGATTAAAATTCAACAATTGTTACTGCAATAAGTGCATATATATAGTGGATTTAACATCGTTCAATTCTTTAATGAAGGAAATCGCGCAAGAATCACGCAAAGCCTCTGATATTGATTTCGCAGTTTCGAAAGCCAGTCAAGTTATACTTGTTGAAGAAAGTTACGGCCCCTGGCAGGAACAATACAAACCTCCCAAACGTTGCTGGAAAAACCCGATACTCAGTAAGATTAGAATCTTGCTTCAAGTTTTTATTAAGATTTACTATTAATATTCGTTAATTTGTCCGTTATGCAGAAGGAAAAGATCAGTCAAATGGCTACATCCTTTTCTCATTGACTCGTGGCCCTGAATTTCATGCTTCTCAGGTTTTATTAAACTCGATTTGCTTGTCTCCACGAAATGCATGTAAATATATATATATATATATAAATTTGATAATGTGGGCGCCTACAATTGGCGCACGCGTGGGCGTCCGAGATGCTCAGCCGAACAGGTGCTGTATATATTTATATATATTATATATATATAAATATATATATATGCATGTATGTATGTGTGTATGTATGTATGTATGTATGTATAACGAAATTGCATTTGTTGTATCTCAGGTAGCAAATGCTGTGGAAGTAGCCAGGCTTCTTGGTGCAACACTTGCGATCCCTGATATAAAAGGAACCAAATTTGGAGAAAAAAAGTGGGTCTTATCCTGAAAATAACCTTCTAATAAAAACTTTTATCAAAGTAGGAAATACTAGAAAATTTTCCAAAAAGCGACCATCAGTTGGTCTAAGTTAAGATTTCGATTAATCTGACAAGACAGAATTTAATTTCATTACAATAAGTTATGATTAAAAATCTAACCTAATTTCAGCTGGTTTTTGTTTGTCAAATTTTTTTCAGGTCGTTCGGGGACATTTACGATGTGAACAACTTCGTTACAACCTTGAAGGGAGTAGTCCGAGTCGACGAGAATCCACCGATTGAACTATTGAACTCGAGGCTCCCCATTGTGAGGATCCCTGAAAGAGTTTCAGAGAGTTTCATCGACTCAGAGATCGAGCCCATTTTTCGTGCCAAACGAAACTTGAGGATTGTTACTCGCTTCGATTCTTCGCCCATGATCAAGGCAAAAGAGAACAAGTTAGCAAGTACCTACCGATGCCCGGCTATGTTTGAAAGCCTTAAACTTCAAGCTGAGTTGCAAGGAATTGTCGATTCGATGGTAGGAGCATTGCGAAGCATGAGCCAGAAATCTAAGGCGCGTTTTGTGGCTGTCGACCTACGGTCTGAAATGCTGCAGCAAAAGGGCTGCCAGGAGGCTTATGCATCGAGTAAACGGTGCTATGACGGGGAGGCGATGGCGGAGTTTTTGACAAGGATAGGATTTAGAGAACAGGCAACTGTGTATTTAACTCAGAGAGGATGGCAGGATCGCGGTCTCAAAGAATTCAGGAATGCTTTCCCCAACACTTTTACTAAGGTCTGGCGATATAAAATAATTAAACTTCATAATATCACAAAAACAAGAACTTAATTTTTTTGAAATATTCAGATATCGTTTTCTAACCACAAAATAAACCTCTAATGGTGACTACTAATACTTTTCCGTGCTAGGATGCCATAATGCCGGCTTATGAAAAGACCAAGTACTTAAACTCAGAAACTCCTGAATATGAAAGACTAATCGACTACTACATATGCGCACAAGGAGATGTGTTCGTCCCAGCCATAATTGGGAGGTTCTATTCCGGCGTCGTGGGGGAAAGGATCGCTTCCGGAAGGACACAAGTGTTCATTCCTGCCGAGAAAACTGGTGCCTCTAATGAGTCCGCAATCAATTACCTGTCCGTCTACATACGAAAGAAGAACCATGAAGCGCACACATGTTTCTGCTGAATTTATAGATTATATGTGCCTGTGTTGGTTGTGTTGTGCCTAACTATAAATATTTGGCGTGTGGTTGTATGAGGAATAAGAGATCCAGGCAGCTTCATAAAGAGTTGCCATAACTTTGCTTTGTAAACGTCGCAAGCAGCTCATAAAGAGTTGCGACTATGCATATATAATGCATTGTTATTATTGTCTACATATTTTTTTTTTTCAGGTTTTTTTTTTGTGCCATACAACTTATGACAACTAAAAACAATTTGCTACTAGCTAGCAGATCGCGGTCATGTCGAGTTAACGAGATTATATGAGAATCATAAATAGGTGAAGTTCATTTTAGACCTTTATCGAAATCATGAAGCTTATACCTAACGCAATATGTAGTGTGCCTCATTTATTTATAAGTGACGAATCTTGGGATAAAGATGCCAATGTTATAAGAAATCTGGGTCTGATTTAATCTATTTCTTTACTTACAACAATGTGGCAGTACAGAAAAGCAATTAAACCGGCTTTCTGGCAAGTTAAGACTCTGTTATTATCTCGCAAAATGTTTCTCTACTTCTGCCTATTTTTATGTCTGTGGTTAATACCAATCAAAGTTTAGTTTTCCAGGAGAAGATTCGGATTTCAACAGTTTCACTACTCCTCAATCTAGCAGAAGAAGAGTCTCAAAAGTTTTATGCCGAAGAGTTATTTGTAAATGCGGTTATGGACTGATAATTGAAATGGTTTGTCGCACGGAATCTATTTCCCCTATTTAGAAACGGTCATGGACCGCTTTAAATAGATGTGCCGGTTTGATGAAGATACATTCAGAATAAACATGTTTCTTGACCAATTTGATTAGATGACCTGATACATCCACAGCACACATTTATGTTTTAATAAAAAAAAAAGTAAACAAAAATCACCTGCCAATATTTAACCTTCAATTTCAAAACGCTTTTCTTCTGAAGATGCCATCTTCAAATTACTCCAAAACTGTTCAGGCCGTTCAGAAAAATAAAATATGCTCATGGAACCAAATCATATTACTAGGAAATAATGCCAAAAACGACACACTTTCATTAAAAACATGAATATACCGTATAAGCAAACACTAAGAAACCAAATACGATAAACTTATTAAATAAAAAGGTTCCCAATATTTTCAACATATGAAAAGCTGTGCAGTTAGCAAATATAACTGTATTCACATACAATACAGCCAAATATAAGCTAGTCAACAAAATCTAGCATTGAAAAGTTGCAGATCAAATTTGAAAGAGCTATTCTGGTCATGCCTTTTAAGAGAAAGGAATTATTAATTTATCAGATATAAGTATCTATTTATTTCAAAACCTGAAATAATAATAAACTAATAGACTGTTTCTCATGTGTAAGAGCACATCTTCATGGAGCATCGAGAAGAGTCGATTTAGGAAATTTTGATACATGTAGGGTTAATGATTTAGGTACGTTAGTAAGTGTATATCTGTATCTGTTTGTTGTGATTGAAAAATTTTGTTGTTCGTCATAGTTTATTTTTTCATATTCAATTGACAGAAAATCCTTAAGGTCGAGTTTGGATTGAAGAATTTGAAATCCATGAAGTCGAATTTATTTACATTGTTAAATAACGTCAATAATGGAAACGCAAATTCATCTCTTTACTTGTGTAACTATGGACATAGATTCGAACTCCTTATATTTGAGTTAATGAACAACTGAAAGATATTTAAAGTTAATGCAAGATACTTAAAACTACGTACATTCAACTGAATATAACAGGCGTTTTTCGTACAATCCAATTTTATTTAGTAAATGAAACAAATACAACAAAAATGAGATACTAAATAAGTACAACGACCTGATTACATTTTAAAATTTCCATCTATCTAATTCAAGCGTCTAGGCTAATTAATGTGTCGCAGTTTGGCCAAAGTTTTCTCATCGTAGCTCGAAAAAGAGTATTTTCTACCTCTCAGTTAATTGCATTCCAAACACAAAAAACTATAATTGGTATTATGAAAACATAATTGATATGTTTCGGATCACTCCTTTTTCCTTCCCTTTCCTTTCTTTTTTCTGAGCCGGGGGACCCTTTTAATCATATTCAAAATCAACAAGGTAATTAATAAAGAATTTAATTCATCGTACACAAAGACTTATATCAGATTGTTTCACGTGTATGTTAAATGAGACATATAACATGAATGAAAAGAGGTTACTAATCATAAAAATGGACGTGGTCAAACCTTACTCAAAATTGACCCGACCCATAAAAAAACTATTATATTTATGTCAAAATATTATTTTGTTTTACACTAAAGTTTAATAAAGAATCAGCTAATAGGGTTCTTTATGACTCATAAGTAGAGGAGGCAAAAAAG
>KQ991606.1:32223-62401 GCA_001598015.1 Dorcoceras hygrometricum
GGAAGTGAGCATAAGGTATGCAAACTTCAGAGATTGATCTACGGTCTCAAACAAGCATCGAGGATTTGGAACCTGAGATTCGATGAAACAATTAAGGAATTTGGTTTCATCAAATCAAGAATCGAGCCATGTGTATATAAGAAGGTAGTTAAAAGCGCTGTGACATTCCTTGTACTTTACGTTGATGACATTCCATTCTTTGGGAATGATGTAGGAATGCTGCAGTCAACTAAGATCGATCTACGGTCTCAAACAAGCATCGAGGAGTTGGAATCTGAGATTCGATGAAACAATTAAGGAATTTGGTTTCATCAAGAATCACGAGGAGCCATGTGTATATAAGAAGGTAGTTAAAAGCGCTGTGACATTCCTTGGAAGTGAGCATAAGGTATGCAAACTTCAGAGATCGATCTACGGTCTCAAACAAGCATCGAGGAGTTGGAATCTGAGATTCGATGAAACAATTAAGGAATTTGGTTTCATCAAGAATCACGAGGAGCCATGTGTATATAAGAAGGTAGTTAAAAGCGCTGTGACATTCCTTGTACTTTACGTTGATGACATTCTACTCATTGGGAATGATGTAGGAATGCTGCAGTCAACTAAAGTATGGTTGTCTAGCAGATTCTCGATGAAGGACATGGGTGAAGAATCCTATATTCTTGGAATACAGATCTATCGGGATAGATCGAAAAGGATGCTCGGACTCACCCAAGCTACCTACATCGACACCATACTTAAGAGGTTCTCTATGGAAGAGTCTAAGAGAGGACACCTACCTATGTGCCACGGGGTCACTCTATCTAATTCTATGTGTCCAAAGACTGATGAGGAGATAGATAGTATGGCACGTGTGCCATATGCCTCGGTGATAGGTAGTATTATGTATGGCATGATCTCAACTAGACCGGATGTCGCATATGCTCTGAGTGTCACGAGCCGCTACCAGGCCAACCCCAGCCAATTGAATTGGAAGGCTGTGAAGGATATTCTTAAGTACTTACGAAGGACTAAGAATATGTTCATGGTCTATGGGGGTGGTGAACTGAAATTGGAAGGCTACACTGATTCTAGCTTCCAATGTGACGTGGATGATTCGAAGTCTACCTCTGGATTTGTATTCATGCTCAATGGTCGTGCTGTCTCTTGGAAGAGTTCCAAGCAAGACACCATCGCGGATTCAACCACTGAGGCTGAGTACATCGCAGCATCAGCTGCTGCTAAGGAGGCGGTTTGGATGAGGAATTTCGTCCAAGAGTTGGGCGTCATTCCTGATGGATTGGTCCAGTCCCGGTGTACTGCGACAACACGGGTGCTGTTGCGCAAGCAAAGGAGCCTAGGTCTCACCAAAGATCCAAACATATATTGAGGAAATACCACATAATCCGGGATATTGTGGCTAGAGGTGACATAGCAGTTGAGAGAGTCGCCTCTGCGGACAACATTGCTGATCCACTTACAAAGCCTTTGCCAGGACCGTTGTTTGAAAACATCACGAAACAATGGGACTACGTCTGTTGAGTAGTTGGCTATAGGGAAAGTGGGAGATTGTTAGAGTAGATGCCCAACTAGCAAACTTGTGGCGTGTGGGTTTTTATTGACTCTTGTATATGACTGTCTTTATATATGTTATTCGCATTCTTTATGGCGTTCTTTATTTTCATTATGTCATAAGATGTTAACAATTGTGTTGGATAAAGACCTAGAATGCACCATAGTGTATGTTAGATGTGATAGTGGATATGATGGCTATCATGAAACACATCTAATAGTCACTGTGCATTCTGAATTCGTTCCTAGTCGATTGGGCCGTCAAAATGAGGATAAGGCCGCCCGAGCTTGAGACTAGCATCTGCGATGCGAATTACCATGTTTCATTGGTAGGGAACATTGTGATGTTCTGAGCATACAGATGGATAGTGACCTGGTGATCTATCGAACTACCCTCGTTCGGACTTTCCAAGTGGTTACCATTTGTCGAGTGGATAAGTCCGAGGTCTTGGTTGTACTGATTAGTCCTCACTACTCAAAACGTCATTGAGACTCTACATGATAGGCGCCTCACTTTGACCCGTTTTCCGACTCACTTGGGGTCATTAGGCGGCGGGATTGGGTGAGGTCTCGATGCATGTAGGAGTCGATGCTTCGTTGTCGAGGATTCACCGCTCGCTTTCATGCGTGGATATCCTATGCTATCTGAGGGGATAATAGTGTTTAATTCTCTGGCCAGAGTACTGGATGTGTTTTAGGTAAATGGGTTTACCTAGTTACACTCGTGATGTCACTATTCGATCTCCAAGATGTATGCATAGCTATCGGATCTATAGCGACTCTCGATTTACCAATGGTCGTTGATCTGATCGGGATATATGTGTTGAAAGGACCGTACTGTACGTTAACCACGACCAACTGGTTCTTGCAGGCACTATCAGTGATACCTAGGGGATCATGGCGCGATGTTGCTAGGCGCTTTACCATGATCCATTGGGCAAGTCCGAAATTGTGATTTCGGAGCCACAATGGTTGTGGGCCCACGGCTAGCTGTATCCCTGAACCATTGAGGGTCACACAAGTACTGGATTCATGATTCCCGCACGGAAACTGAGCTCAATGCGTTGAGCATAGGAGGAGGATTTTAGGGAGTGCGACTTCCTAAAAGTCAACAGGGGTCAAATTGCGATTTCCCAAAGTTGAGAGGCATAACTGTCATTTTGGTCTAGGTGGTCTGAAAAATTGTTTTCGCATCATAATAGTCAGTTTCTGACACTGAGTCGATCGGTCCGATCTGATCGTAGATCGGAGTTATGATGAAGTCACGGTGATGCGGTTGAACCGAATGTTCATATATTGGACTGGGCCAGCCCCAGGTCCATTGGGCCGGCTCAAGCCCATCACTTATTTAATTAGACCTAGGGCTACCATGAGACACACACAAGATACAACCTAGCTCTCATAGCCGCCCACCCTCTCCCACACGCCTCACGCCGCCGCCGATCGCCCATCGCCGCCGGCCGCCGCCGTCGTCGCCCGGTTTTTCGCGTGATCGGACTTGTTTCGATCACCGCGACGAGGAGAATCCGTTCGTGCTAAAATCCGTCAGATCTTCTAGTGCAGATTGACAGAGGAAGATTGTTTCCGGTCATGGACCTGATTGACGATCTACCGCCGCCTACCGTTTGAAGTGCCGGTTTCCTCGTGAAACTGGTCGGAGCCAGGCGCCTAGACGCCAGCAAGGTAACAATCAATGAACCCACTATGAATGGTTTATTGATTTGTGTTGAATGTATTGAACGTTTCTCGGGGAAATTTTTGATTTCCGCTGCGCCCCCGTGAAACGGGATCCGGATCCGCCATTGTATGCCGACACTCAGTGCGAATGACAACTAGACTTGTTTAACGTATCTGTCCAAAGACTACAATGGAGAGTATTTGAATCAAATTCACTCTTTATCTATTTGGCTCAACTCTCGAATATGAGTGAATGTGTGTGTGTGAGATTTACAATGTAAGCACAATCTCTCAATGAATTAAATCTCCTGGGAACGTTGCGTCCTGGTTTGAGTCTGGTTTTCTGCTATCTCCCCAGATCAAGTGTTGTGCTTCTTCAAGTGTTTTCTTTTCGGATTTGCACAACACACTCTCACTGTTTTTGCGCATGTGTCTTCAATCTGTTTTCATTGCGCCTCTTTATAAAGCCGCTGCTTGGATATATCCGTTGGACACAAAGATGTAGCCGTTCTGAAAAGTCTTCTGATGCATATGTACTTTGTGTCCTTTGGCATTTAATGCGTTGCAGGCTTTATTTAATTTGAGCTCTGTTCATCGGCGATTCTGCAGCCTTTGGTCACTTTGAGCTCTGTTTGCTTGTGCCTGATATGAACAAGACAATGCAAATCAGTTTGAACCAATTAAATTGGTCTTCGTAGATTGTTCAAACTGATTTGTTTGACCAGATTGATTTGTCTGGTCCTGGTTTCCAGCTCGTTTCTCTATCAAACTGGTTGCTTCATCAGCTCGTGCAGAGCTCTCTCCTTCTCCTCACCAGCTTCTTTGTTCTTATCTTCGAGCTGATCATCTGAAGCAACTTCTGCATCTGCGCCTCTTTTTGTCTGCAGCTGAGCTTGTGCTGTTCTTTCCTGCTCTTCGAGCTGCTTTGAGGCTTCATCTTTGCTCCATTCCCAGTGGTTGATATATCTGTGAGATCAAGCTTCTCACAGATATCATACGCCCAGCTGGTTTGTCTGCTCCCTGCTGGTCCTCTCATCTTCAAGCTGGTTTGTCCTTAACCAGCTGGGCTCTATTCTTCTAGTCACGAGCCCCAGTTTTGCTTGCTTGTCCTCTTGATCCATTCAGACACCTCTTCCAAATCATCCGCAAGCAAACTGTTAAGCAGTTCTGATTTAGTCTACCCAAAGACTAAAACCCCTCTGATGAACTGCTTATTGCTGTCTTCAATGATCAAGCGTGCACTTCATCGCTTCTCTTGTATACGGCTTCACACTCAATCACTGCTCTTGTACACTGCACTTGATTTGCGCTTGAGCTATTCTGTACTTGAGCATTCTGCGCTTCAACTCTGCACTTCTTCTCTGCTCTTGATTCTGTGCTTGAACTGCTCTTCACACTCTGCTCTTGATCTTCGTGCTGCTCCAACATCCAGCTGATGCACCAGCTTGATGTACCCTGCACTTCTGGAAGTAAACTGCCGAACCAGTTTGGGTGTCCCCTTACTGTTCCAGCTAGATATCTTCGACCAGTTCAGCTCAGGCGTCCCTTCACTGTCCTAGCTTGGATATCTTCACGTCTACTCCAGTCTAAGCAAGCTGCGCATGTCAAGTAGAGCGTTAGTACAATAGAAGCAGATTTTGTGTGAATCAAAACTTAAATTCTGATCTGTAAACACAGATCCAACAAATTGAGCTAGAATTAGAAGTTTTGTTATCAACTTTGGGATATTTCTTTCGTTTATTAGCTGCTGTGCTTTGTTTTGATTGTATGATGTTTCTGTGCTCATATCTGTTTTGTGCGTGAGATATATGTATGATTTTAAGCATGAGTCTGCTGTGCATTCACACATACATATTGAGTCTGATTCCTTTGAGAGCTGAATTCCTTTGAACGTTGTGATCGGCCGGCTGAGTCGTCGTGCCTGAAGGTCCAACGTTGTTTCGATGTGGTGGCCGGCTGAGTCGTCGTGCCTGAATACCACACTGCCTTGTGATGGTCGGCTGAGTCGTCGCACCTGAATATCACAAGATGATGATGATTTATGAGATCTATGCAGCCGAGTCGTCGTGATTTTGTCTACCGATGATTCTTGGTAGCCCTGTTCATGCATTGAACGATTGAGATAGTGCATTGTCTGATATGATAGACGCTTTTATTGTGCTCTTCGTACTGAGGTTTGACCTCGTTTATTTCCCCTGTTTTGGGCCGCCTTGGTCTGTATTGGCTTTGGTAGGTTCTTTAGGTAACCAGGCTGGACAGAGTGGAGCTTCAGCTGGTCGATACCCTTTTTGATTTGAGTCCCAGTTGTATTGATATATTATATTGAGCCAGGGGATGTCCTGTGCCTATATTATTCGGGGATCTGTAGTTGATTGACTACTTGTTTTATTGTATGAGTTTTGAGTTAAACTCTTATTTTGAGTATGAATGTATTTTGAATGATATTGGATCAGGCCCATATTCAAAATTTTTTGCCCATATTTTTATGATGCTTCCGCATAGTTGTGACTAATTGTTGTATTAGCGCACGTGGCCTGACATTTTTGGTATCAGAGCTTAAACTGGGATAAGCTCGTTTCTTTTGATCACACTTGAGTCTAGGCACATAGTTTGAATTTTGATTTGATTGACTCTGTGACTGTGTGGTTTGATTATTTGCCTCTGTGATTTATCTGATTGTTTTTACCTCTGAGTTTTGGTAGATGCCGCCGAGGTGAGGTAAGACTAGGATTGCTAGACAGGTATATTGGGAGTCTAGAGCCCCTGGCAGTGATGAGGATGTTGAGCAGCAGGGTATACCTTTGCGTCGCCGAGCTACACAGGTTGAGGTAGAGGTGGATGATGTGACCCGACAGATTGGAGAGATGTAGCTAGTGTTGGCTAGGTTCCAAAGGACGAATCCCCCGATGTTTACTGGTGTCGAGGCTGGTCTGTTGGCTGAAGTATGGCTTGAGCACATGGAAGAGTTGTTTGACGTAGTGGAGTACTCGCAAGAGAGGAGACTGAAGTTAGCAGTGTTGCAGTTGAGAGAGCATGCACAACGCTGGTGGAAGGGTACTTCTCGTGTCATGAGAGAGACTGGAGTTTTTATTTCTTGGGAGAGCTTCTGTGCAGCTTTTCGATAGGAGTATACCCCTGAGTCTTTCTATAACAACCGTGAGAGGGAGTTCGACAATCTGAAGCAAGGGAACTTGAGGGTGACCGAGTATGCCATGCAGTTTTCTTCGCTGTTTTCGTATGTTCCCCATGTTGCGAAACAGGAGAGGGCGAAGAGGAACAAGTTTTTGAGAGGGTTGAGGCCCGAGTTGTTCCGTATGGTGTTAGTTGGTTCCTCTGTGACGTATGCTGAGGCTGTGGATAGAGCAGTGGATATTGAGGAGAGTCTGATGGAGGTGCAGAATCAGGTTCAGTCAACAGGACGTAGTTTTCAACCTGTACCGGGAGCGATGTCTTCTTTCCAATCTCCTCAAGTGCCACAACAGTCGAATCGTCAGAGGTTCAAGCCTCGAGGGAAACAGTTCAAGAAGCGTTCTAACTCGAGTTCTTCTAGTTCAGTGAGTTCTGGTGGCAGTGGATCCGGAGGAGGAGTGACTTGCGGACAGTGTGGAGGTCTTCATATGACTTCGCAGTGTCGTGGAGTTCAGGGCCTTTGCCATAACTGTGGGCAGCCTGGACATTTTGCTTGAGTGTGTCCGGCTGGAGGACAGTCTTTGGGTCAGTCGCAGCAAGGTTCCGCTGGTGGTTCTTCGCAGAGATCGCAACCTTTTGTTCAGTCCCAACGACCAGGTTTCCAACCCCGTGAATCGTCTAGGTTTGGTGGACCTTCGAGACCTCAGTTTCCGGGACCGCAGCAAGCTCAGGTGAAAGCCTTGACGAGAGAGCAGGCGGAGGATAGACCAGAGGGAGTGATTGCAGGTACTTGCTTTATCTTTGACTTTCCTGCACGAGTTTTGTTTGATACTGGAGCATCACACTCTTTTATTTCTGAGTTGTTTGTGTTTGAGTGTGGGTTGAGTTCTTCCCCACTGTGTGATGTTGTCTCTGTATCTACCCCTGCTGGCATGAGTTTGTTGTCCCGTGAGGTAGTGTTGGATTTTGTTCTTTGGTTTGATGAGAATGTGTTGGTGACTAATCTGATTGTCCTGGAGATTAGAGATATTTATTGTATCTTGGGAATGGATGTGTTGTCCAGTTACAGAGCGACAGTTGATTGTTTTCATGGTGTAGTGAGATTTAGGCCTGAATTTGGAGAGAAATGTGATTTCTATGG
The DNA here is from genome assembly GCA_001598015.1 of Dorcoceras hygrometricum. NCBI lineage: Eukaryota > Viridiplantae > Streptophyta > Magnoliopsida > Lamiales > Gesneriaceae > Dorcoceras > Dorcoceras hygrometricum. Next base: position 39,722 of record KQ991606.1, read on the forward strand.
TGCTGATTCGCGACCTAAGATTCCTTTGGTGTCTGCCATGGAGATTTTTAGTTTGTTGTCGCTAGAGAAATCAGGGTTTATGATCTATGCCTTGGATGTTTCCCAAGTATTCGCGAGTAGAGTTGAGCGATGTTCCGATTGCTCGAGAGTTTCCCGATGTGTTTCCGGATGAGATTCCTGGATTTCCTCCGAGACGAGAGATTGACTTCAGTATAGAGTTGGTGCCAGGAACAACCCCGATTTCTAGAGCTCCGTATCGATTGGCGCCAGCTGAGTTGAAGGAACTCAAAGAGCAGTTGCGTGATCTTTTAGAGAAGGGCTTAATTAGACCGAGTATGTCGCCCTGGGGAGCTCCGATTCTTTTCGTGAAGAAGAAGGATGGATCTATGAGAATGTGTGTGGATTTCCGGCAGTTGAACAAAGCGACGATTAAGAACAAGTATCCGTTGTCGAGGATTGATGACTTGTTCGACCAGTTGCAGGGATCTGCTGTATACTCTAAGATTGATCTGTGTTCTGGTTATCATCAGTTGCGGATCAGAGACGCTGACGTGGCGAAGCGGCTTTTAGGACGAGATATGGGCATTATGAGTTTTTGGTGATGCCTTTTGGATTGACGAATGCTCCTGCTGTCTTCATGGATTTGATGAATCGCGTCTTCAGTGAGTATATTGATCATTTTGTGATTGTCTTTATAGATGAAATCCTGCTGTATTGAAGGAACTTCAGAGAGCATAAAGAGCACTTGAGATTGGTTTTGCAGAAATTGAGAGACTCACAGCTGTATGCGAAGTTCAGCAAGTGTGAATTCTGGCTGGATAGAGTTGTCATTTTGGGTCATGTCATTTCAGCACAAGGGATTTCCGTGGATCCGAGTAAGGTCGAAGCAGTTCTTAACTGGGAGCGAACTAGGAGTGTGACTGAGATCCGTAGTTTCTTAGGTTTGGCTGGCTATTATAGGCGCTTTATTAAGAATTTCTCTTCGATAACTGGGCCGATGACTCAGTTGACCCAAAAGGATAGAAAGTTTGTTTGGACTGAAGAGTGTGAGTCTAGTTTCCAGTTGCTCAAGGAGAAGTTGACTACTGCTCTTGTGTTAGCTTTGCCTTCGGGTTCTGGAGGTTTTGTGGTTTGCTCTGATGCCTCTCTGAGTGGTTTGGGATGCGTGTTGATGCAGAACGGGTATGTGATAGCTTATGCATCTCGACAGTTGAAGCCCCATGAGACGAGATACCCCGTTCATGATTTAGAGTTGGCTGCGATAGTGTTTGCCTTGAAGATTTGGCGTCACAATTTGTATGGTGAACAATATGTGGTGTGCACCGACCACAAGAGTTTGAAGTATATCTTCACGCAGTCAGATTTGAATATGAGGCAACGCCGCTGGATGGAGTTGCTGAAGGATTTTGAGTGTGAGTTCAGTATCAGCCTGGGCGGATGAATTTAGTGGCCGATGCTTTGAGTAGGAAAGCACAATCTGTGATGTTGACGTCGATGAGTATATCCAAAGTCCATGAGGATTTGGGGACTTCCGGATGGCGTTTTCAGTCAGGTGATCATTGCTTCGTGGTTTCTTATTTTCAGGTTGAGCCACAGATTTTAGCAGACATTAGAGCAGCGCAGAGGACTGATACGTATGCTCATGAGTTGAAGATTAAGGCTCAGAATGGTCAGTCTGAGGATTTTTCTGTTACTTCTGATGGATGCTTGAGATTTCGAGGTAGATTGGTGGTTCCGAATTTGATTGATTTGAAGGAAGCCCTCTTGAATGAAGCTCATTGTAGTCGCTACAGTGTGCATTCGGGCGAGAAGAAGATGTATCATGCCCTGAGGTCTCACTTTTGGTGGGAAGGCATGAGGAATTATATCTCTGGATTTGTAGCTCGATGTTTGAATTGACAACAGGTCAAGGCTGAGAGGATGAGACCTGGTGGATTGCTACAGAGTTTTGAAGTGCCTTAGTGGAATTGGGAGCACATCGCCATGGATTTTGTGACGCATTTGCCTCGATCGAATAGGGGATGTGATGCTGTTTGGGTTGTTGTTGATAGACTTTCGAAGTCAGCCCATTTCATTCCCTATGATGTAAGGTGTTCGATGAAGAAAATGGCGCGACTGTACATTGACCATGTGGTGAGATTGCATGGAGTGCCGGTTTCGATAGTGTCTGATAGAGATCCGAGGCTTACTTCCCGATTCTGGAAGAGCTTGCAGACAGCGATGGGTTTGAGATTGGCTATGAGTATTCCTATCACCCATAGACTGATGGTCAATCTGAGAGGACCATTCAGATTTTAGAAGATATGCTGCGAGCGATTTCAGTGGTGGCTGGCAGGATTCCTTGTCTTTAGTTGAGTTTTCTTATAACAACAGCTACCAGGTGACTATTGGGATGGCCCCTTTTGAAGCGTTGTATGGTCATAAGTGTAGATCACCAATCTGCTGGGAAGAGATCGGCGAAAAGCAGTTGTCTACCCCTGAGTTTGTGCAGCACATGAAGGATCAGATTGAGTTGATTCGGAGTATGATGAAAGTTGCTCAAGATCGACATGCTAGCTATGCTAACAAGAGACGCAGACCTTTGGAGTTTGAGGTTGGCGATCGAGTGTTTCTCAAAGTTTATCCTTTCAAGAGTGTGATGAGATTTTGATTGAAAGGTAAGTTGGCTCCTAGATTTGTTGGTCCCTTCGAGATTGTTGAGAGGATCAGACAGTTGGCTTATAGATTGAGGCTGCCTGATGAGTTAGCAGCGATGCATGATGTGTTTCATGTGTCAATGTTGAGGAAATATGAGCCAGATCCGTCCCATGTGTTGAGGACTGAAGAAGTTGAGCTGGATTCTACCTTGAGCTATGTTGATTATCCAGTGCAGATTCTGGAGGAAGGAGAAGCATATGAGGAATAAGGTTATTCCGTTGGTGATGGTCCAATGGAGCAAGCATGGTCGTGAGGAAGCTACCTGGGAAGTGGAAGAGAAGATGAGACAAGAGTGGCCTCATCTGTTTGAACTGTGATGGCAGTAGTATTCCAGGTAATTTCTGACTTTTGTTTCGTGTGTTGATGGTTGATTGTGGTTTGTTTGGAATTGAGTATGATGGACAATATGGCATAGGTGTTTTTGGAATGGTGTCTAGCATACTGTGCCGTGAGTATGCCATCTTGTTGTGATTGTTGTACCTCGTTATTTTAGAATCTGGTGCTACGAGTTGATTTCGAGGACGAAATCGATTTCTAGTGGGGGAGAATGTGAGGACTAGAAATTGTTAAGTACGATTTATTAGCTAATCAGATTTGGATTAGTATTTGCTAATTGAGTTTTTGATTATCGGGTGAAATCTGCGTGGGATTTGGAGTTGTTTTGGCGAGATTTTTCATCGGGATCTGATTCCAGTAAGAATCCAGATTTGAGGCCTATCGCCGGAAGAAGATAAGCTTTTAGGATTCTGGCGCAAGGAATTGGCAAGATTCAGATTTGAGTGAACTCTAGAAGTTCAGATGTGTTCTTCACGTGTTTGCATGAATTGCCGCAAGCAGGGAGCGAAACACTGTCGTTGAGGTTCTAATCAGATTTGGTGTTGCAAGTGGTAGAGCAATGTCGTATCGAGTATTCAGATTTGACACCAGTAAGTGGAATCTGTTTAGTGGGCGTGAACAGACGTGAGCGTTTATGTGGTCAAGTCTGGATAGACGTTAGCGGGATCTGTTGCGAGAGCGGACTGTGACGCCCAAACCCAAGGGTGTCAACGGAATAGGAAAAATTTCGTTATTTTAAACAAATGGAAGGACCAAAACAAAAATAAGAAAGCTGGAACGAAACTATTGGCGCCAAAGGAAAAATGGAAGTAACAGTTTGTCAAACAGATCTCTATTTAATAATGCAAAATTTCGATATTACAACTACAGGAACTCTATATAAGTTCTCAATTGTTGCAACAGATCTTAATACAGTTAACAAAAGATCCAAAACAACAAAAGATAAGACTCTGCGGAAACGCTGGCCTTCGACAAACACAATCCTCCAATCTGAATCAACTTGCACCACCCGCCTGCTCCTGAGAAGCCTCACATGCATTGAGAAAACTAGTGAGCCTAGGGGCTCAACAAGTAAACTGAGGATAACAAAATCACATAAATGCATGCAACTGAAATTTGAAAACTCGCTACTCAAGGACAACTCGAAGCTCGAATCTGAATTGCTTATACTGGGTGATTTATGGTCTAGAGGCTCTCTGGTGGTCCTTGTGCATGAAGCATGTTAACTGATCAGAAACTCTCTGTGAAGGGATTACAATAATTCCATAATCCTGTCCCTTCCATGAAGGGATTACGGTCCTACTATAATCCTGTCCCTTCACAAATGGCCGGGTCCTCTATGCCATAAATCTGAAGTCTGAACTTTACTTCTTTCTGGAATAACTTTAAACTAGCTCTTGATCGAAAGTCGATCACTGAAAATTGGTAGATTCACTGCTATGAAACTCATCTTTATTTTTAAAAAGCGCTACTGAGTGTACAACCGAAAGAAATCAACTCGAGAGTGCAACAGATATGGTTCTGGGAAAACAGATATCTCTCGGGGTAACAAACAGAAAGTTACTGTAACGATATCTGACGCTGGGCAACAAGGGTTAATGATAACAGATATCACTCGGGGAAAACAACGGTTGCTGCCAACAGCTATGTCTCTGGGTAACGAAGGTTGCTGTCAACAGATATCACTCTCTTGGAAACGAAGGTTGCTGATAACAGATATCACTTTCGGGAAAATGAACAGTAGGTATCTGTCGGGAAAATGAACAGTAGGTATCTGTCAGGAAAATGCGAAACCCTGCTTCGACTCCGACAAATTTTAAACAAACTAGCTTCGCTTATCCAATCAGGACTTGCTCCCGATCGAACCAGCGTTGCTTATCCGTTTAAATTCAATGTCTAGAGTCTTCATACTTCAGGAAAGACAAGAACTTCTTTGGAATATAACTCAGTATATTTTAAAGTACACCATTTCTGGTTAACTTTCTAGTGAGTTTCCTCAAAACTAAAGTATCACAGCAGTGAATCCATAACCCATACTAAAACATTAACGAAAGCTAAACTGAAACTGAACAGGCAAGAATTTACAGAAAACAACGAAGCAATATATGTTTTCTCAATACAGCAAGAATCAGATTTACTTGCCTGAAACGAAGATCGCAACGTGCAGATGATCACGGTTGGAAGTCTCCACAAGCACACAGGAAAAGCTACTCGACTTTAGAGAAACTAAAAGTTTTAAGTGCAACCAGAAATGAATCCAGAGGCTCACGCAAATCCTTATATACAAGGGAGAATGATTAAGTAGTAGGTAGAAATACTTGAGTAGGCATGGCTGCCGTGCCAACTCCTTGTCCTTTCTCAAAAGATTTTATTAAAACTCCCACTACTATTTTGATTTGAAAATATGATACAACATTTAAAACAGAGCTCCCCCTTTTTTTTTTAAAGATCTCATTTTATTTCGAAAGGAAACAAGGTCTGGATTTTAACAAATTTGTGCTTGGGCGAAATCCCTCCAGGACCCTCTGGCTGTTGCTTCAATCTGAAAAAGAGAAAGAATCTGAATGCTCAAAAACTCGAAACAGCCCTTGGAAAGAAAGGCTAAGCAATTTGTGGTTTTTTGCAATTTTGGGGCTTTACAACTCTACCCTCCTTAATGAAATTTCGTCCTCGAAATTTACTTACCAAATAATTCTGGGTAGAGACTATGCATATCTTCTTCTGTTTCCCAAGTTGCTTCTCGTTCAGACTGGTTAGACCACTGAATTTTAACCATTGGGATGCTCCGGTTTATTAACTTTCTATTCTCTCTACGAAGAATTCTTTCTGGTCGTTCCTCATAGCTCAAATCTGGCGCTAGTTGGATTGGTTCATGGCTCAAGATATGCGACGGGTTGGAAACATATCTCCTCAAAGCTGATACGTGAAAAACATTATGTACCGAGGACAGATGTGGGGGTAAAGCTAGTCTATAAGCCAACGTTCCTACTTTGTCCAAAATCTCGAATGGACCAATGAACCTTGGGCTTAGCTTACCCTTCTTCCCAAATCTCATCACGCCTTTCATCGGTGCTACCTTCAAGAAGACATGGTCTCCAGCTTCGACACTCAACTCGCGGCGTCTGACGTCAGCATAGCTCTTTGCCTACTTTGAACAATCTTCAATCGATCTCTTACTTTTTGAATAACTTGAGAAGTCTGTTCTACTAAGTCTGGTCCCAAACCAGCTCGTTCTCCTATCTCATCCCAGTGAAGGGGTGTTCTACACTTTCTGCCATAGAGAGCTTCGAAGGGGGCCATTTGAATGGATGCTTGGAAGCTGTTGTTGTACGTGAATTCCACCAAAGGCAGCTTTGAATCCCAACTCTCTGGAAAATCGAGGATACAAGCTCTGAGCAAATCCTCTAAGATCTGAATTACTCTCTCTGATTGACCATCTGTCTGAGGATGGAATGCCGTGCTAAAGGTTAACTTGGTACCTAAAGCTCTGTGTAGACTCTTCCAGAAAGCTGATGTAAATTTTGGATCTCTGTCAGATACGATGGATACTGGAATTCCATGAAGTCTGATTATCTCCCTTACATACAACTCAGCGTATTTGCTCACATCATAAGTTTTCTTGACTGGTAGGAAGTGAGCAGATTTGGTTAGTCGGTCTACTATAACCCAAATTGATTGTAACCTTGGACAGATCTGGGTAAACCAACCACAAAATCCATTGCAATACTCTCCCACTTCCATTCTGGTATCGGCAGGGGTTTAAGCATTCCAGCTGGTCTCTGGTGCTCAGCTTTGACCAACTGACAAGTCAGGCACTCTGAAACAAATCTGGCAACATCATGTTTCATGCCTGGCCACCAATACAGCTTTTTAAGATCTTTATACATCTTAGTGCTCCCTGGATGAACTGAATATGGAGCGCTGTGAGCTTCTGTCATCAGATCTGTTCTCAAATTGTTCACACTAGGAACCCACAGTCTACCGTGAAATCTGATAACTCCTTCGGTTGAAGCATAGATATTACTGCCTCGCTCTATGTGTTAGGATCAAGCACTTACCATTAGGCCAAAAGCTATTGCTGTTAGCCAAGGCGCAACTTTATTTACTTATAATGTGGTAGCGCAGAGTGCACCTATTATGTGCGTTAGGGTTGGGCTGTTAGGCCCATGAGTCAGGGGATGTGCGTGTCTAACTGCTGGTGCTGTCTCAATTACAGATGCATGTCCTTGTTGGGGATAGTGCCCTTAAAGCATTGTAATTGTACTATGTTCTTATTATTAAAAGCGATGTTTATTATCGAACATATTTTCTTGTTAGTTATTGTCTTGAATATCATAGAAAAATCCATGTAACCATAATTTAGTATATATGTAAGGACTGTCTTTAAGAAACGGTAATTGCTCTGATACCAATTGTTAGGATCAAGCGTTTACCACTAGGCCAAAAGCTATAGCTGTTAGCCAAGGTGCAACTTTATTTCCTTATAATGTGGTAGCGCAGAGTGCACCTATTATGTGCGTTAGAGTTGGGATGTTAGGCCCATGAGTCAGGGGATGTGCGTGTCTAACTGCTGGTGCTGTCTCAATTCCCTTAGAGATCAATCTTACCCTTCCCCTACCGCCGGCCCTATCCCCAGCAGAGATAGTATTACCCATTAAGATCTGGCATCACATTTTTTACAGCCCACATGGCCAACCAGATCAAGCGGTGCAACGTCAGCAGCTTGACGTACGAGAACTTCCCAGGAGGTCACCCATCCCAGTACTGCTCTCACCCTTGCACGCTTAACTCAACATAGAGATTACTGCCTCGCTCTATGTCTTGTTTAACCCACCGCTGCAACTGTTCATCTAACAGTTGTCCTTCTCGAATCTGATCCAACAGATTTGATCGAATGGAGAGATCTGCTAGAACTACGCTACCATAACTAGGAATCATCTCTAGTCCAAACCTTTCAATCTCATGAGCTAAGGGTCTTTGGACAGAAAGTTGGGCTATTCCAATTGATTTCCTGCTAAGAGCATCTGCCACCACATTGGCTTTTCCAGGGTGATAGCTGATAGTGAAGTCGTAATCTTTAACTAGCTCTAGCCACCTTCTATGTCTCATATTTAATTCTTTCTGGGTAAAGAAGTATTTCATACTCTTGTGATCTGTAAATATCTCAGATTTCTCCCCATACAGATAATGTCTCCAGATCTTAAGTGCAAAAACCACCGCTGCTAATTCTAAATCGTGCGTGGGATAATTCCTCTCATGAGTCTTAAATTGTCTGGAGGCATAAGCTATTACCTTATGATCCTGCATCAAAACAGCTCCTAAACCTAACTTAGAAGCATCGGTGAAGATCACAAAATTCCCTTGTTCTGAAGGCATGGTTAAAACTGGAGCCTCTATCAACGCTTGCTTCAACTTCTCAAAACTCTGCTGACAGCTGGGGGTCCATTCAAATTTAAATTGCTTTCTGGTCAGCGTTGTCAATGGAACTGCTGTCCTTGAAAACCCTTGAATAAACCGTCTGTAATATCCAGCAAGTCCCAAAAGCTCCTTACTGCTGAAACAGATTTTGGCACAGGCCAGTCTCGCACGGCTTCTACCTTCGCTGGGTCGACTTCTAAACCATCCTTCGAAATAACATGTCCTAGAAATGCAACTTCCTCCAACCAGAACTCACATTTGCTAAACTTAGCAAACAATATCTTATCCTTCAAAACTTGTAACACTACCCGAAGCTGACTAGCATGATCGGAGCCGGCCTTGGAATACACTAGGATATCATCTATAAACACTATTACAAATTGATCCAAATAGGGCTGGAAAACTCTATTCATCAGGTCCATAAAAACAGATGGAGCATTTGTTAATCCAAAAGGCATCACTAGAAACTCATAATGACCGTATCTGGTCCTAAAAGCCGTTTTATAAACATCGGACTCTTTAATCTTCAATTGATGGTATCCAGATCTTAAATCTATCTTAGAGAACACTGCTGCTCCCTTCAATTGATCGAACAATACTTCAATCCTATGCAAAGGGTACCTGTTCTTAATAGTCAGCTTATTTAATTCCCGATAAGCTATACACAATCGGAAACTCCCATCTTTATTCTTAACAAACAAAACTGGGGCTCCCCACGGGGATGTACTAGGTCGAATAAATCCTTTATCCAACAGGTCTTGAATTTGCTCTTTCAGCTCTTTCATTTCTGCAGGAGCGAGCCTATAGGGAGGTCTGGAAATTGGAGCTGCTCCATGCACTAAGTCGATGGCAAACTCTATCTCCCTGTCTGGTGGTAAACCACTGGTATCTTCTGGGAACACTTCTGGAAATTCGCTCACCACCTCCACATCTGAAAGTCGAGGTTTACTAGAGGCAACTAGGGAAGATAAACTTACTAGAAACCCCACTCCACCTTTCCTTAAACATCGTTGTGCCTTCAAGGCTGAAATTAAGCGAGGAACTCTCTGAAGGCGATCAGATCTAAATGAAATCTGAGTTCCTGTGGACAGATTCACAACTAATGTCCTAAACTTAAAGTCGATCTCTACTCCATATCTGGACAACCAATCTATTCCCAAAATCAAATCAAATTCAGGCATGGATAAGACAATCAAATTGGCGGTAACCCCATGTCCTTGAAGTTCAAGCTCTAAGTCACGATAGATGTCACGAGATATCAGCTCTTCTCCTGAGGGCACAGTTACACAATAGCCTATGGACAATCTCTCTGGCTTACACGATAGTTTCTTAGCAAAATCCTTAGCTATAAAGGAATGGGTCGCACCTGAATCTAACAGGGCAAATGAAGACAAAACAGCAACCACAATCATACCCGTAATCACCGTGGAATCTGGATTAGCTTGTTCGGATGTCATGACGTAAGCTCTGCTGGGCACCAACTGTTTCAACTGAGGACAGAACTTAGAGATGTGGCCTTGAGCACCACACTTGTAACATCCGCTCTGGACAGCTTTGCACTATCCCGGGTGATTCTTATGGCATTTGGGACAAACATGACGTAAGCTCTGCTGGGCACCAACTGTTTCAACTGAGGACAGAACGTTAGAGATGTGGCCTTGAGCACCACACTTGTAACATCCGCTCTGGACAGCTTTGCACTATCCCGGGTGATTCTTATGGCATTTGGGACAAACCTGTTTACTATTTCCCACTGGTACAACACTGATAGGTTGGGCTGGAATAGGTTTTGGCTCTTGAGGTCGCTGGTGGTTTTATTCTGCTTCTTAAATGGCCTCGGATCCGTCTGCTGAAAAGATTGCCTCCTCTGTTGTCTCTCCTGTTCCACATCCTTCCAATCTCTTTCAACTCGTAGGGTCTTATCTACTGCTTCCCTATAAGATCTGGGTCCTGATAACCTAACATTCAACTTGAATTTAGGTCTCAATCCTTCCACGAAGTGGCTTAGCTTCTCCTCAGGGTCCCTCCCTATAAGAAGTACGAAATAACAGCCTCTCTCAAACTTCTGGGTGTACTCTTGCACAGTTAAACTCCCTTGTTTCAAGGTCAAGAACTCTCGCTTTAGCTCAGACCTCTTATCCGCAGTAAAGTACTGCTCGAAGAATACCCGTTTGAACTCTTCCCACGAGAGATTCGCCAAGTCTACAGATAGCTTCGCTCCCTCCCACCAGATCATTGCGTCACCTCTTAGCATATAGATAGCGCACCTTGGCCTATCCAAGTCTGGAACCTGAAGGTACTCGAAAATCACTTCCATGGATTTAATCCAACTCTCAGAAACAAGCGGTCTGTAGTACCACTAAACTCCTGCGATTTATGTCTTCGAAACCTCTCCTGGGAATCATCATAATGCGGTCCCCTGTTGCTCGAGGATTGGCCATTGCCTCTGACAGATTGTTCTACCAACAGTTCTAAGAGTTGGGCAATACAAGCATTGCTATCTAAATTGGTTTCATCGTCTAGGTTGCTTCTTCTACCTCTCCCTCTTCCTGACATCTTAATCTATAGCCCGCAATCCACCACAAAATAAAATCAGAACTCGAAAGAGAAAGAACTCTCAACATAAAAAGAAACTCACAAATCAGGAGATGCGGACGATGAAAGCTGCTCCAGACTGGGAAGATGTGTTTATCTCAGAACCATTGCTCTGATACCAAGTTGTGACGCCCAGACCCAAGGGTGTCAACGGAATAGGAAAAATTTCGTTATTTTAATCAAATGGAAGGACCAAAACGAAAATAAGAAAGCTGGAACGAAACTATTGGCGCCAAAGGTAAAATGGAAGTAACAGTTTGTCAAACAAATCTCTATTTAATAATGCAAAGTTGCAATATTACAACTACAGGAACTCTATATAAGTTCTCAATTGTTGCAACAGATCTTAATACAGTTAACAAAAGATCCAAAACAACAAAAGATAAGACTCTGCGGAAACGCTGGCCTTCGACAAACACAATCCTCCAATCCGAATCAACTCGCACCACCTGCCTGCTCCTGAGATGCCTCACCTAGATTGAGAAAACTAGTGAGCCTAGGGGCTCAACAAGTAAACTGAGGATAACAAAATCACATAAATGCAGGAAACTGAAATTTGAAAACTCGATACTCAAGGACAACTCAAAGCTCGAATCTGAATTGCTTATACTGGGTGATTTATGGTCTAGAGGCTCTCTGGTGGTCCTTGTGCATGAAGCATGTTAACTGATCAGAAACTCTATGTGAAGGGATTACAATAATTCCATAATCCTGTCCCTTCCATGAAGGGATTATGGTCCTACTGTAATCCTGTCCCTTCACAAATGGCCGGGTCCTCTATGCCATAAATCTGAAGTCTGAACTTTACTTCTTTCTGGAATAACTTTAAACTAGCTCTTGATCGAAAGTCGATCACTGAAAACTGGTAGATTCACTGCTATTAAACTCATCTTTCATTTTTAAAAAGCGCTACTGAGTGTACAATCAAAAGAAATCAACTCGAGAGTGAAACAGATATGGTTCTGGGAAAACAGATATCTCTCGGGGTAACAAACAGAAAGTTACTGTAACGATATCTGACGCTGGGCAACAAGGGTTACTGATAACAGATATCACTCGGGGAAAACAACGGTTGCTGCCAACAGCTATGTCTCTGGGCAACGAAGGTTGCTGTCAATAGATATCAGTCTCTTGGAAACGAAGGTTGCTATCAACAGATATCACTCTCTTGGAAACGAAGGTTGCTGATAACATATATCACTTTCGGGAAAATGAACAGTAGGTATCTGTCGGGAAAATGAACAGTAGGTATCTGTTGGGAAAATGCGAAACCCTACTTCGACTCCGACAGATTTTAAACAAACTAGCTTCGCTTATCCAATCAGGACTTGCTCCCGATCGAACCAGAGTTGCATATCCGTTTAAATTCAATGTCTAGAGTCTTCATACTTCAGGAAAGAAAAGAACTTCTTTGGAATCTGTACAACTCAGTATATTTTAAAGTACACCATTTCTGGTTAACTTTCTAGTGAGTTTCCTCAAAACTAAAGTATCACAGCAGTGAATCCATAACCCATACTCAAACATTAATGAAAGCTAAACTGAAACTGAACAGGCAAGCATTTACAGAAAACAACGAAGCAATATATGTTTTCTCAATACAGCAAGAATCAGATTTACTTGCCTGAAACGAAGATTGCAACGTGCAGATGATCACGGTTGGAAGTCTCCACAAGCACACAGGAAAAGCTACTCGACTTTAGAGAAACTAAAAGTTTTAAGAGCAACCAGAAATGAATCCAGAGGCTCACGCAAATCCTTATATACAAGGGAGAATGATTAAGTAGTAGGTAGAAATACTTGAGTAGGCATGGCTGCCGTGCCAACTCCTTGTCCTTTCTCAAAAGATTTTATTAAAACTCCCCACTACTATTTTGATTTGCAAATATGATACAACATTTAAAACAGAGCTCCCTTTTTTTTTTTAAAGATCTCATTTTATTTCGAAAGGAAACAAGGTCTGAATTTTAACAAATTTGTGCTTGGGCGAAATCCCTCCAGGACCCTCTGGCTGTTGCTTCAATCTGAAAAAGAGAAAGAATCTGAATGCTCAAAAACTCGAAACAGCCCTTGGAAAGAAAGGCTAAGCAATTTGTGGTTCTTTGGGATTTTGCGGCGTTACAGGGACCCCTATGTTACGTCGTTTTGTTAAGTAGTTCGACACCGTTTTGTGTAGAACGCATGTTTTGTTGGAGAGGCAGATCTGAGATAGCATAGGATGTGGATGTTAGCTAATGCCAGAATTGAGGGACTTCTGTTTTAGCGATGAGATCTGGACTTGTATGTGATTGACAACTACTGTAGCTTGGATCTGGGGATTTAACTAAGTGTCGATCAACACTTAGAGTATTTCGAATCTGATATTTCTTATCTTCATCCCCGATAACCCTCGATTGCCGTCGTTTTACGCCGCCGTTTGGAGCAAGATTGGTAGCGCTGAGCTCGTATTCTCTAGAGTGTTCTATTGATACCAGTTTGGGGACTGGAGTCGCCGAATTGAGGAGCACAAAGTTGTTGCAGTGTTCGAGTGTCTTCGCGATTGTTGAACCGTAGTTCTTCTGTTCTTTAGCAGCTTTGGGTAAGTGATTTCTTTCCATTTTAAGCTTTGTTGAGAGATGAGTAGTGCTATGTAGAGTTGAGGTAGCTGAGTGAGCTACGAGGCTTTAGAATTTAAGCTGTATGAGTTCAGATTTGAGTTGATATTGAGATATCTTGACAGATTTGAGCAGGTAGTGGCTTATTTTGAGTTCGTTGTGAAGCTACTAGGGCAGTATACTTGTGCTGGTTGTTGCGTCCTTTGTTTTTGTAAGATCTGTTGAGGTAGAAGCTAGCTGAGTGAGCTACGAGGCTTTAGATTTAAGCTGTATGAGTTCAGATTTGAGTTGATATTGAGATATCTTGACAGATTTGAGCAGGTAGTGGCTTATTTTGAGTTCGTTGTGAAGCTACTAGGGCAGTATACTTGTGCTGGTTGTTGCGTCCTTTGTTTTTGTAAGATCTGTTGAGGTAGAAGCTGAATTGAGGTACGAATTGAGCTAGAATTAGCAGCTTTGTTATCAGATTTGGGATATTTCTTTCGTGTATTAGCTGTTGTGCTTTGTTTTGATTAGATGATGTTTCTGTGCTCATATCTGTTTTGTGCGTGAGATATATGTATGATTTTAAGCATGAGTCTGCTGTGCATTCACGCATACATATTGAGCCTGATTCCTTTGAGAACTGAATTCCTTTGCACGTTGTGATCGGCGGGCTGAGTATTCGTGCCTGAAAGGTCCAACACTGTTTTGATGTGGTGGCCGGCTGAGTCGTCGTGCCTGAATACCACACTGCCTTGTGATGGTCGGCTGAGTCATCGCACCGGAATATCACAAGATGATGATGATTGATGAGATCTGTGCACCTGAGTCATTGTGCTTTTGTCTACCGATGATTCTTGGTAGCATGTTCATGAATTGCACGATTGAGATATTGCATTGTCTGATATGATAGATGCTTTTATTGTGCTCTTCGTACTGAGGTTTGACCTCGTTTATTTCCCCTGTTTTGGGCTGCCTTGGTCTGTATTGGCTTTGGCAGGTTCTTCAGGTAACCAGGCTGGATAGAGTGGAGCTTCAGCTGGTCGATCCCCGATATATTATATTGAGCCAGGGGATGTCTTGTGCCTATAATTATTCGGGGATCTATAGTTGATTGACTACTTGTTTTATTGTATGAGTTTTGAGTTAAACTCTTATTTTGAGTATGAATGTATTTTGAATGATATTTGATCAAGCCCATATTTTTATGATGCTCTGCATAGTTGTGACTAATTGTTGTATTAGCGCACGTGGCCTGACAGTACATTCATTGGCGGATGCAAAGTTGCTGATCAGTCAACCTCCTCACAGTCCATCTCTGTGAGGATCGAGATTGTTAAAGGTAATTAGTCATTAATCAGATTTGACTAACAGTGGTTTAATAATGATTGATCATGCTAGAGAGTTAATCAGATTAGTAGCGATCAACACAGGTGCGAACTGATCTGATGGCCCGTGTTGATCTGATATTCTGCAAGTTGTTCTGGAAGTAAAACGTAGTATAGCCCATGCTGAGAGTGAACTGATCTGTCTAGTGCGAGCTGGCAGTGTGGTTGTTCTGAGCTGATATCAGACTAGAGTAGTGAGGCATAAGCTGGATTCAGCTTAGGGATGTACTTGGTGTCCTGAGCTAAGTAGTCAGATCAAGGGTGTTTGTGTCGTGCTGTTTAGTAAAATCAGCTTAGTCGTAAGCTGATGGTGATGAAGAGCTTAGGTGAGAGCTGTTTGTGGATTTCAGGTCGGGAGCGAGCTGAATGGAAGATCAGATCGTATGAGAACTGTTTGGAGTGTGTGAGCTGACTAGTGCACGATCTGATCTATTGATGAAATCTATACTACTATGCATGGTGCGAACTGTTTCATATGATTAGATCAGGTGTGAGATGATCTGGTTTACTGTGCTGGATGTGTCCAATTTGTGTGCGAGACCTGATCTGCGTGTGAGAGCTGATCTACGTGCCAGCGCTCATATGCTTGCGAGAGCTGATCTGTGTGTGAGAGCTGTCTGTGTGCGAGACCTGGTCTGTGTGCACGAGCTATCTGTGAGCGTGAGCTGTCTGTGAGCATGAGCTGATCTATGCCTGGGCGAGCTGGTTGTGTTGTGCGAGCTGGCCTGCATGCGTAAGCTGGATGTTGTAGATATTTGCGCTAATCTGAAAGCACTGTAGATCAGATCGAAGGAATTTAAGTTGTATATATATATGCCTGTTGACAAGGTTTTAGCCATTTTTACACCACACAACACCTTATCTTCTCCAGAGAGCTCGAAAGATATTTTCCCGACACCCTTGTCAATGTTCATTCGAATCGTATTTTCTCGATTGCCGGAGATTGGATGATCAGCTTTGAGCAAGAGTACTACTGTTGTAAACCTCTCTTCAAGCTCTACATTCCTTACCAGTTTGGAGGACGGTAGCGACCGGGATAGGGAAGTTGACGAGAAGCTTAAGTGTTCGATTTCTAGCATTTTACGACCGAGTTGTGTTTCGGTTCAGGGAACCATGTTCTGCTAGTGCTGGTTTCAGTTCCTAGTATTAATAATTGAGCTGGAATAGTGTGCTGTGTTAAGTTATAAGTTGACCATATTTAGGAGCTTCGGTCGTGATCCGTTTAAGCTTTACCTGAGCTAATTTCTTGTGTATTTGTATAGATTAGTACCTCTCTTGTGGTTTTTGGCATGATTTCTCCGTCCTGAGCAATTGGCCGAGAGCTGTGCATCGATAGTGGTGTGTTTTGTTCTGGACGTGATCTAATTTGAGGTATTTTGGTAAGACTGTTGAAAGGTATGGATGGAACGAGTATTTTACAGCTTTGTAGAGTTGGAAATGTGTAATATGTGATTTATGTGCATTGTGGTTACATGAATTTTCGATATCAGGACTCAATATGAATGCATGAATCCATGACAAATACTCACATGATGTTGTGCTATGATCGATGCAACAGGTACTCAAACAAAACATGAATTTACATGTTGTGTTTGAGTACCTGTTGCATCGATCATAGCACAACATCATGTGAGTATTTGTCATGGATTCATGCATTCATATTGAGTCCTGATATCGATTGATTGATAAACACTGCATGAATTTGATCTTATTTTCCTCTTGAGATATTGATGTGGTTTGAGAGACTCTCGTGGAGTGATGTTGATCAGCTCACTCACGATTGAGTGCAACTGAGGATGCATCGGGACTTGTATCCGGCCCCCTCATATGTTGTGATGTGGTAGCTCCCGAATCCTTGTCGATGTGGCCGTCATCGCTGTTTTGATGGGCGATCGGAGTAGCTCCCGAACTCATACGGCACTATCACCTTGTGATTGAGCTTTCGTTTGACTTGTGGTACTCGATTCGTTTGTACCCGAGCATGCATTGCATTACATGTTGCATATTTCTTTCGTACCACATTGCTGTATTTGCTTTGTTCTCCGTATTGAGGTCTGACCTCTTTTCTTTCTCATTTAGGCTGATTTGGTCATGTTGTGACCATTGCAGGTTATTCGGGTAGATCAACTGGGCCAGGTGGTACGTCAGTGATGATTGTGTGTCCCAGTTATTGTTCAACAGATACATGTGCTCCTGAGTCGATACCAGGGGATGCCCTGTGTAGTTGTGGTTATTGTTGAACTTATCTGTTGTTGTTTGTTGTTTAACTCTTGTATAAAAATCTATATTTTGAGTATTCGCTTACTTTGAAGTGCATTTTTAGTTCAGACCAAAAGAAAAATTTTAACCCGCTTTTAAGCTTCCGCATTATTTCTTAATGACATGCTTAATTATGAAATTTATCTCGTGACAAATTTGATTTCATTGGAGATACGAGATTTCGACGATATCTTGGGTATGGATGCATTGTCCAATTATAGAGATATCGTCGATTGTTTCGATGGCGTGGTGACGTTTAGACCTCAATCTGGAGAGAAGTGAAACATTTATGGTACTGATTCTTGGTCTAAGATCCCACTGATGTCTGACATGGAGATGTTCAGTTTGTTGTCGCTTGAGAATGCATGATTCATGATCTATGCCTTGGATGTGACATCTATACCGAGGTTGGAGCTTGGTGATATACTAAAACGAACCGAACTCTATAATTTTTTGTTTTGAAGTAAAGTGCGAAATAAACATTCTTTAGAGTATAATTGGACCATTAAAAATCTTTTCGCAACATAACTGTAAAAGCATAAATAAATGAATATCTCAAAAATAAATCATTCATTCGGGATTAAAATCAAAGTAAAAATGCTGTATCTAAAAATGTCTAACAAAATAAAAGCATTGGGAGTGGTCACGGGGTAGCAGCTGCAGCGGGCGATCAGAGATCCTCACCTCCAGTCGGTATAAAATCATCGCAAGGATCACCTGCACCATTTAAATCTAGTGAGCCTAAAGGACCAACATGCTCTATCTGATAATAACGAGGTACATAATATAAAACTGCACGCAAGCACATAAATATCGGAAAATAACTTAAAACATGCATACATGAATAATCGTAAATCATGGCTCATAAACTAGTCGTAATAGTGTATAGTCGTATATCATAACATAATGAGGCAAGAAAATAACATAAAAGTCGTACGAGTCGTATCCGTGATGTGTGGGCCATTATACATTAACGATTGATCAATCATAAAACCAACGTACGCAGCGATGCGGTTCACCCAACCTTTCTCGGGATCCCCAACACCTCTATGCTGCAACTTCACCATGTCGTGAACACATGGATCTATAAGCTCATTATAACATTAACAGAGTTTCATCGGGCCCCGATATCCCGACTCCACTCATCATTACTTGCCACAAACCACTTCAATCTCTCAAAATATTTTCTTTTCTTCCATGCCTTAGCATTTTGTAAACTTTCATGATGCGTGTACGTCATAAAATATGCAGTTTAAAAGGTTTAGCCCGTCAATATATATTTAAGTTTTCTTTAAACATTAACATATCCATATACGTAAAATACTACATATATAATTAAATATATATTTACGGGCTTCTACATTTTTTCCTCCCCCGATCAAGGACTGGTTCAAGTGACTTGCTCACTAATTCTAAGCTCAAAATCCTAGACCTGGTCTTAAACTGTAACTTAACCCAAAACTCGAACTTGGCGCATTAAACTCAAAGTTAAATTTCAAAACTGATAAAAGTACTCGATCCTTCAACTTAAACTCAGACATTAAAATTTGCCAAAAGTATCAGCCCCATAACTAAAAATCAGACTTTAAAATTTGGTATAAATATTAGGCCCACAAATTTAAAAACAAGACTTTAAAAGTTTTACTCAAAATAATCGGCCCATTACACTTAAAATTTGACTTTAAACTTTAAAATAAAAATACCTGGTCCAGAAATAAAATAACCTGGACCCGACCTAAAATAATTTGACCCGACCCTCGATTGACCCGGCCCGGTTTGGCGACACCGCTGTTAAGATAAAATTTATAAGTTTTGGTGATAACGAAAACAAATCTAAGAACTGAAATAAGACTAAGATCTGAGTGCTAAGTGTTCGCAGAAGAAAAGAAAGTACTCAGATCTAGACTGTTTGTATTTGTAACTTATTGGGAAGAGTTTTTCAGATCAGACAGTTTTGGGATCACTTATTCAGATTCAGATCAGAGTATTTCAGAATTGAGTATTCGGGTCAAGTATTTCAGTTAACAGGTTAAGGTCTTCAGATCAGAAGATATCAGATTTGATTCAAATGCTACGGTAACAGATCCAGGTTTATTTAGAAAGTATATTTCAGATCCGAGCCTATCAGATCAGAGCAGACTTAGTTTGGAGCAGAATCTACCCAGAATATCTCAGATGTTATATTTCAGATCTCAGGAATAGAAATTCAGATTAGAATAGTTATTTCTAAAGATTAAGATCTGGCAGATTTACGGCTCTACAAAAAGGGGAATATTCGTAAACGTTACTATTTAAAGAAATCAAAAGGGAGAAAGTTCAGATCTCAGTATGACTGCAACGCCCCAAAAATCCATAGGAACACAATTTTAACCCTTTTTATTTAAAGGGCCATGTTGATATTTCCATGTTCGGATTTCAGCATTTGTTCATTTATTTGTTTAAAAATCTGATTTCTTCATTTCAGATTTGAAACACGACTCAGAAGGTTTCCGGACAGATTTCGCCTCAAGCACAAGCTCAAACAGATTTTAGATTTTTGAAAATAAAATTCTTCAAATTGAGCAAATTGTTCACTTCAAAATCCTTTGGCCAATTTCCAAATTTAAAACTGTAGATGGGAGCTTTTCACAAATCTTTCAAAAAGGACAAATAGTTGGTAGGAATCCCATGCCTACTCGAGTGTTTTCACCTAATGAAAATCATGCTCTTTTATATGATTGTCTACGAGAAGTTTGAGTTCACTTTCATTTGCAAAAGAAAATCTTTCATTCTCTCAAAATTCTTTGGAGCTCGTCGCGGTGCTTGAGGAGGATTTCTGCAGGAGCCAGCTGTCTCCGTGTTTCCAGTGTTAAGGCAAGTAAAAGATGATTCTTGCTACGCCATTTAAAGCATATATTGTTTTCCTCAGTTCTGTTTGCTTGCCTGTTTATGTTAAAGATATAGAAATGTTCAAGCATGTTTATGAAAATGAAAGATCGGGTTCATTGTAGTTTACTGTTTTAAAGGAATTCCAGTACGTTTTAGTGCAGAAGTTGATGTTGTTTTTAAAACACTGAGCATTCAGATTCTAGTTCCTCGAAAGATTATGAAGTTCGTATTCTTGGTGAATTGCGACGTCAGGACTTGACTCCAAGTAATCGGCGATGCTGATCAAATCAGGATTTTGTTCTGGTTAGATAGGCGGAGCTGGTATCTTGGACGTCGTTGAGATGTTGCAGCACTAGTTCAGTAGCCAATTCTACTTTCCTATGCTAGCGACAAGATTCTATGGTCAAATCTGAAATTTCCGTGTCGGATCTGAATTCCCCTGTCAAGTATGTTTTTCAGATGTTAAATCTGTTTCGTGAGTCAAATCTGTTTTACTCCTAGAACCCTGTTTCTACAGTCACATCTGTTTTCCCACTAGCGATACCAACCCAGAAGCCAAATCTGTGTTACGCTTGCACTACTATTCTATAGTCAAATCTTCTTCCACGCTAGCGCCACTACATCTAAAGTCAAATTGATCACGCTAACGATACTGTTCCTGTATCTCACATCTGTTTTAACGTTAGCGATACTATATTCGAATCTGTCTTTACGACTAAGATCTGTTTTGTGCCCGAATACTATCTTCGTTAGCCAAATTTGTTTTCACGAATTTGTTTTTACGAAAGATGTTTATGATTAAATGCCTTCATTTAAACTAAGTTATGTTAAGCTATGAAGACGTCTGCCTGCATTAAGTGATCTTGTTATTCTCAGATTTTACTTGTTGAGCCTCTAGGCTCATTAGCTTTTAAATGGTGCAGGTGAGACAGATCTAGGGCAGACGGGCGGCGGGAGCTGAACCAGCTGTGGTGATTGCGTTTATCAATGGCCAGCGATTCCACGTCTTAGATGTTGTTGTTTTTTATCTTTTGAAAAATCTGTATTAGATCCATTACAATGTTGAATTCATATAGAATTCGAGTAGTTGTAATATCACACATTGAAACTTATATCAAATCTGCTATTTGAATTTGTTTCAGCTATTTATACTTGGCTGCAATTTGTGTTTGCGTTTCGATTTTTTTTATGTTGTAAGAAATACAGCTTACAACAATAATATTCAGCCCTTCTTTTCCTTTTATTATTTCTATTCACTCAAATCCGTTGACACCCATGGGAGTGGGCGTCACAACTTGGTATCAGAGCATGGTCCTGAGATAGACACACACACTTCCGGTTGGAACAGATTTCGTCGACCGTTTCTCCAGATCTATGAGTTTTACTTTATGTTTTAGAGCATTTGTATTTTAATTTACTTGTTCTGATGTTCATTTGTGGTGGATTACGGGCTATAGATTAAGATTCTGGCCGAGGAAGAGGTAGAAGAAACACTTCCTTAGAAGAACCCGACCTAGACAGTAACGTTAGCATTATCCAACTTCTAAGGCTGTGAGACCTGGAATTGTATAAGATTAATTTGGTTGGAATTAATCGGTTTTTAGAGATTTCTGGTGGTTTAGATCTCTGTTTGTAAGTTTGGCTGGCATTTTCGGGTCAGATTTCACATTTTAAACAATTCTGGAAGTTTTCGTAATTTTGGTATTTTTGGGTAAAAGCTGGTTTTGTGGTAAAAGCTGGTCGGTGGCGAAAACTAGTCGCAGCGTGTAATTGTATCGCGGGAGATCAAACGCCGTCGTTTTAGTGAAATCTGGATGCGTTGTGTTAAGTGAAAGCTGGTAGCGTTGGTATCCAGCTGCTGTTTTATTTCGTGTATTGAGGGAAAAACGACAGTGTTTCGATAAGTTGGCGCGACGTCATTTGGATGTTGGAACTTGTACCAGCTGCGAGGAATTGTTTGCGTGTGTGTGTCGACTGGTTGTCCAGCTGAGAGCGAATGTCAACGATGGTCAACTTTACTGTAGCTTGCGTCTGGTTGTTTTGTGCGAGAACTAGCGACTGGATGACGTAGGCTATGCGACGCCGTTTTATTAAGTTGGAACGCAGCGTTTTGATGCAACGTCTGGTATCAGTTTTTGAGTGTTATACAATCCAGCTTTTGGATTTGAGAACCAGCCGATGGTTTTAGGCGACCAGCTGGTGGCAGATTTGATGACGTAAGCGGTGCGACGTCGTTTTGTTAAGTCGCTGCGACATCGTTTTGATTAGTGTGGTTTGAGAATTCAGCAGTTGGTTCTTTGCATCTGCTGGTTGTAGTGTGCCTGCTGGTTATGTCGGTGGACTTTTAAATCATATTCCAGCCTTTGTGGGATTTATTTAAGGAAGACTTGGTCTTCGAATTGAGATACCAGATCCCATACTTAATAAATTTCCCCGATTGTCGACCTCTGTTTCTCGAACCCTAGTACTGTTCACCGTTGATTTTATCCGGTGATTCCCGTCGTTCTCGGTGGTTGTTTTGCTTGTTCGAGGTAGCGTTGGAC
>KQ991606.1:74776-84925 GCA_001598015.1 Dorcoceras hygrometricum
GGATCCTGCCCCCAAAAAAAGCCCGGCATATTTTTGGGGGGGGGGGTTCTGTGTGCCGAAAAGCTGTACACGTCATTGATATTTGCTGTGAGTTGGTTGGAACTCCCTTTAACGTTGGCTCATATTATTGGGGACATTAAGGAGACCGTCCATCACGACTCAACATTGATGGGTCATCTTGACACATGATAGTAATCAGCGTCATATTATTGGGCCCTTACTGTACGTGAGGTAAAAACATGGAGGTTGCACCTGTTGCAATTGGGCTCTACCTTTTGAGAGTCATGGCTGGCTGATATTATTCGGGACCATGATTTCTTGATTGGACTTTATGTACCCACTAAGGAAACTTTCTTTCTCGATTTCATTAGAGGGTGGTGAAATCGTTAAAATAGTGGGAGGGTAATTCATAAAACTAAATGACCATGTTTTATGTCTTAGCGTTTTTCATGAATAGTCAGTAATGCATGTCTGTTTTTCTTTTCAGTATAAACTGCTTACATTATGTCTTCGATCAAATTCACTTGCTGCTATACTGGATAGCAACAAGTTCACTGGCTTAAACTACCAAGATTGGCTTCGAAACCTCAAGATTGTCTTGAATTCGGAGAAAATTCTCTACACGCTAGAGAAGAGCCCTCCGAAGGAAGCCCCTGCCAATTCCAGTCATGAGGAACTGGCAAAGCTGGAAAAATGGTGGGATGATGAGCTTAAGGCACGGTGCTATATGATAGCATCTATGTCCAACGAATTGCAGCGGTGATTTGAGAAGACGGAGTATGCTGCTGGCATACACCATCATCTCAAAGAGCTGTATGGGAAGAACTCTTGGACTGAGAGGTTCACTACTGTCAAGGAGCTCATGACGAGTCGCATGCGCGAGGGGACTTCGGTACGCGAGCATGGGGTCCGTATGATTGGGCTCATTGAGAAGCTAGTGGGACTTGATATCACGCTTCCACATGAGCTGTCTGTGGATCTGCTTCTCCTCTCCCTGCCTGCTGCGTTCGACCCCTTTGTGGTCAAATTTAACATGAACAAGCTGGAGGACACCCTTGAAGAGGTGGTAAACATGCTTGTCGTGTTTGAGGGGACCATAAAGAATGACAAGTCCAAACTCCTTTTGGGATCTTCAAATCTGAGGATGTTGTCACCACTGCCACAAGCCTGGGCATTGGAGGGGGAACTGTAAGGATTACCTCGAGCAGTTGTGAACTGCGAAAGGTGTGTTCTACATTGAAATAAATATGTCTCTTAACTCGACTTCTGGGATACTTGATACCGGATGTGGATCTCATATCTGCAATAACTTGCAGGTAATGACAAGAAGCCGACGTCTTAGAGAGGGTGAGACCCACTTGAGGCTTGGCAACGGAGCAAGGGTTGCGGCCGAAGCTATAGGAGATGTTTATTTATTTATTCTTCAAATTTTAAGTTGTTGTTGAGAAACGTTTTATTTGTTCCTAAATTAATAAAGAACATCATTTCCATTTTTATGCTTGATAGTGATGGATATTCTTGTCATTTTGCCAATTCTATTTGCAATATTTACAAGAATGAATGTTTAATTGGAATTGGGGAACGCGAAAACGATCTATACGCCTTAAAATTGAGAGAAGTTCCAACTCGCGATGTGGAAACACACACAACAACAATAAAAAGGAAAAACTATAGTTTGAACCCGGCACAACTTTGGCACGCTAGGCTAGGTCATGTTTCCTTAAATAGGATGAACAAGTTGATTAGGAGTGACATGTTTAATATGTCTGATATTAACTCCCTACCAACTTGTGAATCTTGTCTCAAGGGAAAAATGACAAAATTGCCCTTCACGGGAAAGCCTGAACGTGCTCAAGGCCTATTGGATTTGATCCATACTGATGCTGATTCTAATTTGTGGCTTGAAGCAATGCAATCTGAGATTGACTCAATGCGTTCAAACCAAGTTTGGACTCTTGTGAATCCTCCCGAAGGAATAGTTCCTATTGGGTGTAAATGGATATACAAGAGAAAAATTGGGCCTGATGGTAAGGTACTGACCTACAAGGCGCGACTGGTCGCAAAAGGTTACACTCAAAGACAAGGTGTTGACTATGATGAAACCTTTTCACCAGTCACAATGTTCAAGTCAATTAGAATCCTACTAGCCATAGCCGCATGGTACGACTATGAGATATGGCAAATGGATGTGAAAACTGTGTTCCTTAATGGAAACATTAAGGAAGAGATCTATATGACGTAGCTTGAGGGTTTCACATCTGTAGGAAGTGAGCATAAAGTATGCAAACTTCAGAGATCGATCTACGGTCTCAAACAAGCATCGAGAAGTTGGAACCTGAGATTTGATGAAACAATTAAAGAACTTGGTTTCATCAATAATCCCTAGGAGCCATGTGTGTATAAGAAGGTAGTTAAAAATGCTGTGACATTCCTTGTACTTTATGTTGATGACATTCTGCTCATTGGGAATGACGTAGGAATTCTGCAGTCAACTAAAGTATGGTTTTCTAGTAAATTCTCGATGAAGGACATGGGTGAAGAATCCTATATTATGGGAATACAGATCTATAGGGATAGATCGAAAAGGATGCTCGGACTCACCCAAGAGACCTACATCGAAACCATACTTAAGCGGTTCTCAATGGAAGATTCCAAGAGAGGACACCTGCCTATGTGCCACGAGGTCACTCTATCTAAGTCTATGTGTCCGAATACTGATGAGGAGATAGAGAGTATGACACGTGTGCCATATGCCTCGGCAATAGGTAGTATTATGTATGGTATGATCTCAACTAGACCGGATGTCGCATATGCTCTGAGTGTCACGAGCCGCTACAAAGAAAATCCCGGCCAAATGCATTGGAAGGCCGTGAAAGATATTCTTAAGTACTTACGAAGGACTAAGAATATTTTCATGGTCTATGGGGGTGATGAACTAAAATTGGAAGGCTACACTGATTCTATCTTCCAATGCGAAGTGGACGATTCGAAGTCGACCTCTGGATTTATATGCCTCGGCAATAGGTAGTATTATGTATGGTATGATCTCAACTAGACCGGATGTCGCATATGCTCTGAGTGTCACGAGCCGCTACAAAGAAAATCCCGGCCAAATGCATTGGAAGGCCGTGAAAGATATTCTTAAGTACTTACGAAGGACTAAGAATATTTTCATGGTCTATGGGGGTGATGAACTAAAATTGGAAGGCTACACTGATTCTATCTTCCAATGCGAAGTGGACGATTCGAAGTCGACCTCTGGATTTGTATTCATGCTCAGTGGTGGTGCTGTCTCTTGGAAGAGTTCCAAGCAAGACACCATCGCGGATTCAACCACTGAGACTGAGTACATCGTAGCATCAGCTGCTGCTAAAGAGGCGGTTTGGATAAGGAATTTCTTCCAAGAGTTGGGCGTAATACATGAAGGAGTTGGTCCAGTCTCGGTGTACTGTGACAACACAGGTGCCGTTGCGCAAGCAAAGAAACCTAGGTCTCACCAAAGATCCAAACATATACTGAGGAAATACCACATAATCTGGGATATTGTGGCTAGAAGTGACATAGAAATTGAGAGAGTCGCCTCTGCAGACAACATTGCTGATCCACTTACGAAGCCCTTGTCAGGACCATTGTTTGAAAAACATCGAGGAGCAATGGGACTGCGTCTGATGAGTAGTCGGCTTTAGGGAAAGTGGGAGATTGTTAAAGTAGGTGCCCAACTAGCCAACTTGTGGCGTGTGGATTTTTGTTGACTCTATATAAAACGATCTTTATTTATCAAATTCGCATTCTTTTATGGCATTATTTATCTTCATTATAATGATTACAATTGTTGGATAAAGACCTTGAATGCACTATAGTATATGTTAGATGTGATAGTGGATATGATGGCTATCATGAAACACATCTAATAGTTACTGTGTATTCTGAACATGTTCCTAGTCAATTGGGCCATCCAAAAGAGGATAAGGGCCGCCCGAGCTTGAGACTAGCATATGCGATGTGAAGTACCAAGTTTTATTGGTAGGGAACATAGTGATGTTCTGAGCATGCACATGGATAGTGACCTGGTGATCTATCGAACAACCCTCGTTCGGACTTTCCAAATGGTTATCATTTGTCGATTGGATTAAGTCCGAGGTCTTGGTTGTACAGATTAGTCCTCATTACTCGAAACGTCATTGAGACTCTACATGATAGGTGCCTTACTTTGATCCGTTTATCGACTCAGTTGGGGTCATCAGGTGGCGGGGTTGGGTGAGGTCCTGATGCATGTAGGAGTCGATGCTTCGTTGTCGAGGATTCACCGCTCGCCCTTGTGCGTGGATATCCTATTCTATCTGAGGAGATAATAGTGTGATAAATCTCTGGCCAGAGTACTAGATGTGTTTTGGGTAAATGGGTTTACCTTGTAACACATGCGATGTCACTATTTGATCTCCAAGATGTATGCATGGTTATTGGATCTCAAGCGACTCTTGATTTACCAATGGTCGATGATCTGATCGGGATATTTGTGTTGAAAGGACCGCACTGTACGCTAACCATGACCGACTGGTTCTTGCAGGCACTATCAGTGATACCTAGGGGATCATGTGGCGATGTTGCTAGACGCTTTACCATGATCCGATGGGTTAGTCCGAAAATGTGGTTTCGGAGTCACAAATGTTGTGAGCCCACGGCTAGCTGTATCCCTGAACCATTGAGGGTCACACAAGTACTAGTTTCTCAATTCTCGTACGGAAATTAAGTTCAATTTGTTGAGTATAGTAGGAGGAAGGATGGAAGTGTGACTTCCTAAAATTAAATAGGGTGAAAATGCAATTTCCTTAAGCTTGGACTAGTTTGACTATCCTTAAAGCTTATAGGGGCCTAACTGCTATTTTGGATTAGGTGGTCCAAAAAATTATTTTCACATCATAATGCTCAGTTTTGTAAACTGTGTAGATCGGTCCGATCTGATCGTCGATCGAGATTATGATGAAGTCACAGTGATGGAATTGAACCAATGTACACCTGGGCCTGTGCCCGACCCAGGCCCATTAACTTAGTTTGACCCCAAGGAAAATTTATAAATAGGGGCCCTGGGATATTCATTTTAAACACACCAAAAAGCTTCTCAGCTAATATTCTCCCTTCCTCTCCTCCCCTCACCGCCGCCGCCCGCCGCCGCCGTCGGAAATTATTCCGACCATTCCGGTGAGGAGATTCCGTCTGTGAAACTTTCGTCGGTTTTCTAGTACAAACCGGTGAAGGAATTGAGATTTTGGTCGTGGACCGGATTAGGAGGCCGTAGCTGTTCAACCGTTGAAGTGCCAATTTCCCCGTGGAATTGGTCGGAGCCAGGCACCTAGACGCCAGCAAGGTATATTCTAAACATTCTATGAATGTTTTTATTATTATATAGGTGTATTGACCGTTCCCAGGCTCCAAATTTTTAATTCTTCCGCTGCGCCCCGGGAACGGGATCCGGATCCGCCACTGCGCCAACAGCCTCAGAGCAGAAAACCCCTATCTATCCAACCCATTAGTGCAGTTCTTGCTAGAAACAACAGACCAATGTATCCTAAGTGCCAGAAGAACCACTCTGGTTTATGCAGACTTGGACAGAACGTCTGCTACAGATGTGGCTTGCCAGGGCATATGATTAAGAATTGCCCAAAGAGAAAGCAGCTGGTGACCAGTAGAGCTTTTGTGATGACAGCTGAGCAGGCCAATACAGATTCGAAGGTAATTACCGGTAAGATCTTGATTGCTGGTATGCCCTCCATAGCTTTGATAGATTCAGGAGCTACCCATTCTTTTATAGCAGCCAAGTTTGCTACAAAGTTACCCATCAGACCCGACCAAGTAACTATAGGCTTTTGCGTAACGGTACCCTCAGGAGAAGAGTTACTATCCTAAGATCTGTTTCGAGATTTAGAACTTAGGCTAAAAGGGCGATTGATTACCACAGATTTGATTGTGCTACCGATGCCCGAGTTTTACATGATTTTGTGAATGGACTGGTTGACCAAGTATGGAGTAGTAATTGACTTTATGTTCCGAACAGTAGTGGTTAACCCACCCAGAGGAGACCCGTTTACGTTTGAGGCCAATCAGATTTGGAGGATTCCGCGCATTATATCAGCTCTTAAGGCTCAACGTTGTTTGAGGAAAGGAGGGGTAGGATTCTTAGCAAGCTTAACATCCTTAAATACGATCAGTAAACCCCAACTGGTAGATGTGGAGGTGGTAAATGAGTTTCCCGAGGTTTTCCCAGAAGATATCCATGGACTACCACCAGATAGAGAGCTATAATCCGCAATTGATTTAGTTCCAGGAGCAGCACCGGTATCTAGACCACCCTATCACCTTGCTCCATCTGAGATGAGAGAATTAAAGGAGCAGATACAAGATATGCTGGGAGAGCTATAATCCGCAATTGATTTAGTTCCAGGAGCAGCACCGGTATCTAGACCACCCTATCACCTTGCTCCATCTGAGATGAGAGAATTAAAGGAGCAGATACAAGATATGCTGGATAAGGGATTCGTTAGGCCAACTACGTCACCATGGGGAGCCCCTGTTTGTTTGTTAAGAAGAAGGATGGGAGTCTGAGGTCATGTATAGATTACCGAGAGCTGAATAAGTTGACTATTAAGAATAAATATCCCCTTCCTAGGATTCGAGGATCTGTTTGACCAGCTGAAGGGATCAATAGTCTTTTCTAAGATCTACTTAAGATCTGGATACCACCAGTTGAAGATTAAGCCAGCAGATATATATATGACGGCCTTTAGAACCCGCTATGGGCACTATGAGTTTCTAGTAATGCCCTTTGGACTTACTAATGCGCCCTCAACTTTTATGGATTTAATGAATAGAGTTTTTCAACCATTTTTGGATCAGTTCGTAGTTGTGTTCATAGATGATATCTTAGTGTACTCTAAGACCAGATCTGAGCATGCTGACCATCTGAGGACGGTGCTTCAAGTTTTGAAGAATAAGCGATTGTTTGCCAAGTTTAGTAAATGTGATTTTTGGTTGGAGAAAGTGGATTTTCTAGGTCATATTATATCTAACGATGGATTGGAGGTAGACCCAGCTAAGGTAGAAGCCGTTCGCGAGTGGCCAGTCCCCAAATCTGTTTCAGAAGTAAGGAGTTTCTTGGGTTTAGCTGGATATTACAGGCGATTCATTCAGGGATTTTCGAAGATAGCAGTCCCATTAACCTCACTAACAAGAAAGCATGTTAAATATGATTGGACACCAGATTGTCAGCTCAGCTTCGATAAATTGAAACAAGCGTTGATAGAAGCCCCCGTGCTAACCATGCCATCTGATCAAGGGAAGTTTGTGATTACACAGATGCGTCCAAGTTGGACCTAGGTGCTGTACTGATGCAGTACCGTAGAGTAATTTCTTATGCCTCCAGACAACTTAAGGATCATGAGAAGAATTATCCCATCCATGACTTAGAGCTGGCAGCAGTAGTCTTTGCCTTGAAGATCTGGAGACATTACCTTTATGGGGAGAAGTGTGATATTCACAGATCATAAGAGCCTCAAATACTTTTTTACCCAAAAGGAACTCAATATGAGGCAGAGGAGATGGCTAGAGCTAGTAAAAGATTATGATTGTACAATCAGTTATCACCCAGGATAGGCCAACGTAGTAGCGATGCTATAAGTAGGAAATCTGTTGGATTAGCATAACTCAGCGTCGAGAGACCATTGGCATATGATATTGAGAAGTTTGGAATAGAATTGGTGCCCAGTGGTAGCACTGTGATATTGGCGGATCTCACCATATGATCGAACTTGATAGACCAGATCCGAGAGGGACAGCTGAAAGATGAGCAGCTTCAGAAGTGGGTAAAGAAAGATAGAGAGAGAGGTATCAATATCTATTTTTCAGAAGAAGGATTAGTCAGATTTAATGGCCGGATGTGGGTGCCTCAAGTAGACATCCTGAGATCAGATCTAATGGCAAAATCCCATACAGCCCCATACACTGTACATCCAGGGAGTACCAAGATGTATAAAGACCTACAGAAGTTGTATTGGTGTCCAGGAATGAAAAGAGATATATCCAGATTTGTCTCTGAATGTTTAACGTGTCAATTGGTGAAAGCTGAACACCAAAGACCAGCAGGAATGTTGAAGCCCCTGCCTATTCCAGAATGGCAATGGGAGTGTATAGCTATGGATTTCGTAGTTGGTTTACCTAGGACTGTTCAAGGATATAATTCTATCTGGGTTATAGTAGACAGACTCACTAAGTCTGCTCACTTCTTACCAGTTAAGACAACATATGATGTGAGCAGATACGAAGATTTGTATGCGAAGGAAATAGTGAGACTGCACGGTGTTCCAGTTTCAATTGTATCTGATAAAGATATGAAGTTTACGTCAGCTTTCTGGAAGAGTTTGCATAGAGATTTGGGTACGAAGCTGACTTTTAGCACAACCTTTCACCCCCAGACAGATGGTCAATTAGAAAGGGTGATTCAGATTTTAGAAGATTTACTCAGAGCTTGTATTGTGTATTTTTCAGAGAGCTGGGATTCAAAGCTACCGTTGGTAGAATTTATCCCAAAGCTACCGTTGGTAGAATTTATCCCAAAGCTATCGTTGGTAGAATTTGCGTATAACAACAGTTTCCAATCTTCTATCCAGATGGCCCCATACGAAGATCTCTATGGTCGCAAATGTAGAACACCTCTTCACTGGGATGAGGTAGGAGAACGAGCTGGTTTAGGACCAGATGTGGTAGAGCAAACAGATGTGGCTGTTAGAAAGATTAGAGAGCGAATGAGAGCTGCTCAGAGTAGACAGAAGAGTTATGCAGATAATAGACGACGGGAGCTCAGTTTCGAGGTTGGTGACCATGTGTTTTTGAGAATGGCTCCGATGAAGGGAGTAATGCATTTTGGAAAGAAAGGAAAGCTGAGTCCTAGATATATTGGGCCCTATGAGATTCTGGAACGAGTAGGAGCGTTGGCTTATCGTTTAGAATTACCCCCGCACCTGTTCGCAGTGCATAGTGTTTTCCACATGTCAGCTTTGAGGAAGTATATTCCCAACCCGTCGCACATATTGTAACGCCCAGAAATCCTAATTACGTGAATTGAATGCATGAATAGGAGGAAAACCTTATGATTATGTGATTTGCATGTCATGTTTGTGTTTATGTGATGATTTTATGCTCTACGTGTGCTTATCACTTTACGATACGGTTTGAGACCGGTAAGCGGGGACGAGTCCGGAGTCGACCAAATCGAAAATATTTTAATGTTTTAGCACTTAGACATATTTTAAAGCAAAATATTTTTATTTTATGCACAATTTCCAAGAAAATGAGATTTTATGCACTGTTACCGAGGATGACTCGTTTTTCGCCTATACGGGCCATTTTTATGACTTTTATGACACTTTTAAAATTGAGAGGCCTTATGTTACGAAAATTAAAGGCTTGGGGGCTGATATTTAAATGTTTTTAAGCCTTTTTAATTAGGGGATGAGCTAGTATAATGATGGGCTTATATTTTTTTAAATAAAACAAGGTGGAAGGGCTTTTTAGCCCATTTTTTTCACACACCCTCCACCTAAACTCGAAAATTTGCCCTAGCCCTCCTCTAATCAGCCAAATTCAGACTCCATACTCTCCTTGGTGGCCGAAAATTGCAAGTTTTTCCATTGGAACTCAAGGTATGGTCGTCTCCATTGTCCTCCGCCCCGGTATCACGTATTTTTGCTTCTCTATCAACCAAGGCATGTTATATTCTTTCTTTTCTCACCATATAGATCATATTACACTGTTTTTATAAAGATTATGCATGGAAATTTCGTGTATGCTTCAGATCTCAAGGTTTATGTTCATGATCATGCATGTACTCATATGTGCACCTCACGGTTTTGATCCTTTTTGCATGGTTTCGGTTCATGGGCTGCTTGAGGGGTCTTGCTCATGTTTAAGTGGTTCATGGTGGTCCTAGTAGTGGCTGGTCGTGGTTCGAAGTGGTGGAATTGTGGTCGAACCAATGGCTTGATGTCGCACACCGTGCAGTGTGTGTTTGTGCGTGTTTGTGCATGTTTCGTGAGTCAGCTTCTCAGCCTTCGTGCGGCCAGTAGCGGCCATGGCTGGGACCAAGGCCGGTCAGGTTAG
>KQ991606.1:90645-105917 GCA_001598015.1 Dorcoceras hygrometricum
TTTTGCAGTCGTTTTATCGCATGTTGAGATGTTATTTTAATGCTTAAGTTATGGTTTTATTTATCGCTTTCATTAAATGTTATTCCACGTCGGCTTTCAAAAAAAAAAAAATTTAGAGGTTAGTATGTTTCACATATTGAGCCATGAGCCAATTCAGTTAGCACCAGATTTGATTTACGAAGAGAGACCCGAGATGATTATTCTTTGAGAGATTAGGAAGTTGAGAAATCGTAGTATCCCTATGGTTAAGGTACAATGGTCTAACCAAACAGAATGATAATCTACGTGGGAGACAGAAGCTGATATGTATAGTCTTTACCCAGACCTGTTTGGTAAGTAAATTTCGAGGACAAAATTCCCATAAGGAGGGTAGAGTTGTAACGCCCCAAAAATCCATAGGACCACAATTTTAACTCTTTTTATTTTAAAGGGCCATGTTGATATTTCCATGTTCGGATTTCAGCTTTTGTTCATTTATTTCTTTAAAAAGCTGATTTCTTCATTTCAGCTTTGAAACAAGACTCATAAGGTTTCCGGACAGCAGCTTTTGTTCATTTATTCTTTAAAAAGCTGATTCTTCATTTCAGCTTTGAAACAAGACTCATAAGGTTTCCGGACAGATTTCGCCTCAAGCACAAGCTCAAACAGATTTCAGATTTTCGAAAATAAAATGCTTCAAATTGAGCAAATTGTTCTCTTCAAAATCCTTTGGCCAATTTCCAAATTTAAAACAGTAGATGGGAGTTTTGCACAAATCTTTCAAAAAAGGACAAATAGTTGGCAGGAATCCCATGCCTACTCGAGTTTTTCACCTAATGACAATCATGCTCTTTTATATGATTGTCTACGAGAAGTTTGAGTTCACTTTCGTTTGCAAAAGAAATTCTTTCATTCTCTCAAAACTCTCTGGAGCTTGTCGCGGTGCTTGAGGAGGATTTCTGCAGGAACCAGCTGTCTTCGTGTTTCCGGTGTTAAGTCAAGTAAAAGCTGATTCTTGCTATACCATTTAAAGCATATATTGTTTTTCTCAGTTCTGTTTGCTTGCTTGTTTATGTTAAAGATATAGCAATGTTCAAGCATGTTTATGAAAATGAAAGATCGGTTCATTGTAGTTTACTGTTTTAAAGGAATTCCAGTACGTTTTAGTGCAGAAGTTGATGTTGTTTTTAAAACAATGAGCATTTAGATTCTAGTTCCTCGAAAGATTATGAAGTTCGTCTTCTTGGTGAATTGCGACGTCTGTACTTGACTCCAAGTATCGGCGATGCTGGTCAAATTGGGATTTTGTTCTGGTTAGATAGGCAGAGCTGGTATCTTGGACGTCATTGAGATGTTGCAGAACTAGTTCAGTAGCCAATTATGCTTTCCTACGCTAGCGACAAGATTCTACGATCAAATCTGAAATTTCCGTGTCGGATCTGAATTCCCCTGTCAAGTCTATTTTTCAGATGTTAAATTTGTTTCGTGCAAATCTGTTTTACTCCTAGAACCCTGTTTCTACAGTCACATCTGTTTTCCCGCTAGCGATACCAACCCAGAAGCCAAATCCGTGTTACGCTAGTACTACTATTCTATAGTCAAATCTGCTTCCACGCTAGCGCCACTACATCTAAAGTCAAATCTGATCACGCTAACGATACTGTTCCTTTATGTCACATCTGTTTTAACGTAAGCGATACTATAGTCGAATCTGTATTTACGACTAAGATCTGTTTTGTGCCCGAATACTATCTTCATTAGCCAAATCTGTTTTCACTCCAGTAATGAGACCCCAGTAGTTGAATCAGATGCTCAGTGAGATTTTAAAGAGATACGAATTTCCAAAATATAGTGAACCCCGATGATGTTCAAATCTTTTTTCTTTCAGATATTAGTTTAAAGGAAGAAATATTTAGTTTTAAAGGATATATGACGTAGATAACAGACGGTCACTATGGAAGGGTGAGCAGCTGTCGAGAGTGTCAGTTGCCCCTTCACCACGGAAGGGTGAGCAGTCGTCAAGAGTGTCGGTTGCCCCTTCATATTGGGCTTCATGCCATAAAGACTGAATTCAGAAGTAACTTGATCAAGTGCCTACGAACCTAAGGAGAGCTTCTAAGACATAAATCACCAGAAAATAATGATGAGATCTTGGTTATTTTCCCGAATCTGTTTTTACGAAAGATGTTTATGATTAAATGCCTTCCTTTAAACTAAGTTATGTTAAGCTATGAAGACGTCTGCCTGCATTCAGTGATCTTGTTATTCTCAGAGTTTACTTGTTGAGCCTCTAGGCTCATTAGCTTTTAAATGGTGCAGGTGAGACAGATCTGGGGCAGACGGGCGGCGGGAGTTGAACCAGCTGTGGTGATTGTGTTTATCAATGGCCAGCGATTCCACGTCTTAGATGTTGTTGTTTTTGATCTTTTGACAAATCTGTATTAGATCCATTACAAAAATGTTGAATTCATATAGAATTCCAGTAGTTGTAATATCACACATTGAAACTTATATCAAATCTGTTATTCAAAGTTGTTTCAGCTATTTATACTTAGCGCCAATTTGTGTTTGCGTTTCGATTTTTTTTTATGTTGTAAGAAATACAGCTTACAACAATTATCATTCAGCCCTTCTCTTCCTTTTATTATTTATATTCACTCAAATCCGTTGACACCCACGGGCGTGGGCGTCACAATGACAGTTATGAGATGACTTCAGATCTGACAGAGATTATCGTTTGTATAAAGTACAAAAATAGAAAGAGAGCAGATTTCGAATTTCAGATGTTATCAGATGATTATTTGAGAGAAATCAACGGTCACGATTTAAGATAAAACCTGTTAGACAATTTGAATTGAAGAGACAAGATCACTACTTTGAGTATAGTTGCACAGTACACAGAGTTGGTACAACCGATGTTTACCTTCTTTGGTATATAAGTCAACTCAGCTCTGACAAGCGCAGACAACCTTTTGCATAGCATTAATGGAGCATTTAATGCGGCGAACGAAGAAGATATGCAAGCAAATGTTGTGTCTACTGGCTCATTTATTAACCGTTGAGGAAGAAAAGTATAAATTGCTCAAGAATTCAAACAGAGAAGCTCTCGGTGGTTTTGAAACTCTCTCGGCGATTTTCATAGCTCTCTGCGATTTTACCTCTCTCGCTCTCTCACTCTCTGGGATTATTCAAGCGCTTATTCAAATTTACCAAGTCTCAGTGTCAATCTCGAAGAATTTTTTCAGTCAAGTTCTTATTAGATAAAACTTCGAGATATCTTCTGGTTTACATTTGTAAACAGATTTCATTGTATAGAAACCAGAAGATTTACAGTACTCAAGTATTTCGTATTTCATTGTATATTTCAGATTTGAGTCTGTAACGAACGTGCTTCTTGAAGCAGTTCAAAATTCAATTGTCTGTAACTCAGCAGTGTTATCTGCGTGTAGTAGAAGTTGCTAGGAGTTCACTTGGAGCGAGGCTCAGTGACCGGGTGTTTGCAGAGGCTGTATTCACCAAATTCTTCTAGTGGAACCTTCCTGAAAAGGAAGAAGGGGAGACGTAGGATTTGATATCCGAACTTCCAAAAACAAATTATGAACCTTGAGTTTTACATTAATTTTCATCTCATTTATTTCTCTTAACCGTTCACTGCTCAATCGGTTTATTGCCGCATATTTTATTGTTAACTGAGAGAACAGCTTTAGACTGAGAGCCTCTGATCTGGTAACCCAGATCTGAGTTGAGCGAAGGCTTATAAAATCGTTTTAAAGGTTTCGAAAAATTAAAAATACAAGGAGTTCATTCAACCCCCCCTTCTGAACTCCTAGGCCTATTTTCGATCCTAATTGATCCTATCAATTGGTATCAGAGCCTGTGCATCTCAGTTATTGAACAGTATTATCTTTGCTCTTATATATTTGAAATATGTCTATTTCTCACAACAAGATTCCTATGTTTTTTAAGGAGGATTACGATGACTGGAAGATAAGGATGCAAGCACATCTAGCCACGCAAGACGATGACATGTGGTACGTCATCACAGATGGTCCCATGAAGATCATGAAAAGCCAATACAGCTATAGCGATATCTGATGGCGCTCCTCAGTGGGTAGAGAAGAGCAGATTTGAATACACAACAGAGGAAAAGAAAAAGGCCAATATGGATAACGTGGCGAAGGACATTCTTTTAAGACGTTGGACATGAATATGTTCAGCAAGATCAAGACATGCGCCACTGCCAAGGAGATTTGGGAGAAGCTGACGCAAATTTTTGAGGGCAATGATGAAACCAATGAGAACAAATTGACAGTCGCTCAGCAGAAGTATGAGTCCATTAAGATGCGAGAGGGAGAGTCCATGACGGAGTTTGATGAAAGATTCAGTGCTGTTGTGATTGAGCTTACAAGTCTGGGAAAAGAATATAGCAACCGAGAGTTGGCTCAAGGTGATGAGAGCGCTACCGAGAGAATGGAATGTCAAGACAATGGCAATGAGGGAGTCCAAAGATCTGAACAAGCTTGAACTGCATGATCTGTTTGCTAATCTGAAAGCCTACGAGTTCGAGCTGGAGACCAGATCGGAGGCACCATCAACATCACAACCAACCAAAGCTCTAGCAGCAACGACATCTGAACAGTGCTTATCTAGCACTAGCAAGTCTGCCGAACAACTAAGCAACAACTCCATGTCCCTCTTCGTCAAGAAAAGCTCTAGCAGCAACGACATCTGAACAGTGCTTATCTAGCACTAGCAAGTCTGCCGAACAACTAAGCAACAACTCCATGTCCCTCTTCGTCAAGAAGTTTGGGAAATTCATGAGAAAATCCTATAACCCTTCTTTTAATTATAGCGATGCTCATAAATCTGATAAAGTTATTACTAATCAAAATTGCTATTACTGTGATCGACCAGGGCATTTTGCAGCAGATTGCAACTGGCCCAAGAAGGACAACAAGAAGAAAGATGATAGATTCAAGAAGGATGATAGGAGGTCCACAGAGAGAAGGAAGACCAGATCTGATAAGAGGCCCAATCAAAAGAATGATAGAAAAGTACTTGTTGCAGAGGAGAGCAACAAGAACTGGGTAGATTCAGATTCGGAGACTACATCAAGCAGCTCCTCATCCAGTGATAGTGAGCCAGAAGAAGTTCACTGCCTGATGACAAACCAAACTACAGATGATGAGGTATTCGACGTTTCCAATACTGAATTCACATGAGAGGACCTTATCAATGCACTAAATGAAATGGTCCATGAGTAGCGTAAGCTATCTCAAACATTCGAGGAAATCAAAGCTGAAAACGGATGTTTGAAAAGTAGTTCAGTTGAACCAAGCACTGCCCAGCTTGGGGAATCTGACAGCTTACAAACAGAGTTGAGTAAGCTGAGGATTGGGAGTGAATCTTTGAGAAATAAGTCTTGTGAGCTCACATCTGAAAACGAAAGGTTAAATGAAGTGATGAGCTCCTGGACCAAGTTTTCTATTTATCTACGCAAGCTGCATGAGACCCAAAAGCCACTGCATGATAAATCTGGCTTAGGTTTCAATGTTGGTGAAAGCAGCTCTGGGGAAACCAGTACTCAGTAAGATCTGGCTGATGGCAAGTTCAAGAAAATGAACTTGTCAAAGCTAGTGTGACACATGACACCAGTGAGTCGGTAAAGTACGATGATCAGATTTCTCCAAAGCTGAACTATAAGAGAAAAGCTGGTATTGGTTATACCAGGCCTGAGAACAACAAGCCCAGTTGGCTAAAGAACAGACTTGATAAAGATAAAGCGAAAGCTGGATCTAAATTGTTTGTTCCGAACCAACAAAGGCGTGGTTCAAAGAAGGCCAAATCTGTTTGGGTAAAAGTTCAGCCCCAGCGCGATCTGAATGATCAAAGTACTAAGCCAAAGCTCAACAGATCTCACAATGTTTCTGCACGAACCCTAGTAGATATCCATACTTGGAAAACTATAAAAGTAATTCAAGTATGGGTACCGAAAGGGGTAATCCTATCTGGACCCAAGTAAAATTGGGTACCAAAAATTTGTTTTCGTGATTACAGGACAACAGGTACAAAGCTGCAGAAGATTCTATCATCTGGCTGTGCGCGACATATGACAGGAAATCCAAAGCTGCTATCAGATTTGACACCGCACAAAGGAGCTAAGATTGTGTTTGGTGGTAACTCACACGGTAACACTGTGGGTAAGGGTAAGCTTACCCATGTAACATTTCAATATCTGATATTTTACTCGTTGAGAATTTGTGCTATAATTGATTAGTATAAGTCAGTTGTGTGACAATGGTTACACAGTTAACTTTCAAAAGAACACATGCACAGTTCAGAGTCCAGATGGTCTAACTGTATTGGTAGGTAAAATATTGGGGAATACCTACGTGGTCAATTGGACAGAGCAGATGGGATCTGAACAGATTTTCCTAGCAGCTGCCTCTTCCAAGAGCTGGCTGTGGCACCAGAGAATGAACCATATAAATTTCAAAACACTTGCCAAATTGAGTAAGCTTGAATTGGTTTCTGGTATGCGCAAAATAAATTTTTCAAAAGACAAGATTTGTGCAGCATTTCAGCTGGGAAAACAAATTCGATCTACTTTTAAAAAGAAAAATGGTCTTCGTTCTTCGTGAAGCCTAGATCTTTTACATATGAATCTTTTTGGTCCAATACTCGTAACAAGCTTAGGGAGAACAAACTACACCTTGGTTGTTGTCGATGATTTTACAAAATTTACATGGGTGTTGTTTTTAAATTCAAAAGACCAGACTGTTGACCAGCTGATTAAGCTTTTAAAACGTTTGCAAAATGACAAATCTTGTAATGTCAACCGGATAAGATCTGATAGAGGAACTGAGTTTTTAAATCATTAGCTATCCTCTTATCTGGAAGACATTGGGATAAAGAATGAGCTTTCAGCAGCTAGAACTCCTCAGCAGAACGGTTAGCTGCGAGGAGAAACCGAAATTTAAAACAAGCTGCTCGATCTATGATTGATTATTCCGGTATTTAACAAAAATTTTGGGCAGAAGCAGTTAACACAGCTTGCTACACTCGGAACAGATCTATGATAAATAAGAACCATGGCGTTACCCCTTATGAGATCTGGCGTGGCAAGAAACCTGATATATCATATTTCAGGGTATTTGGGTGCAGATGTTTTATTCACAATAACGGTAAAAAGCACCTAACAACTTTTGATGCTAAATCTGATGTAGGTCTATTCCAAGGATATTCAGCTGTGAGCAAAGCATACAGAATATTCAACAACCGGATCTTGACGGTTGAAGAATCAGCTCATGTGGTATTCGATGAGACCAGTTTTTGCTCCAACTCAGCTGCGACCTTACATGAGTTGTGTTCACATCTGGAATCATTCAACCTTGATGAATCAGATGATGACATGCCACAATAATGATATTCAGTTGTCCCTCAACCAGCTCTGAACACACCACAAGATAACGCACAAGAAGATCTGACAGGTAACCCAGTAGTCATCGATTTGACTAACGATGACCAAGTACATGAACAGATCTCGCCTAGTGTGCCAGCTGCTGGTGATGGAGCAACAGATGTGCAAGGCAATTCTTATCAATTGGAATCTGATGCAAATGCTGGACAACGATCACATCAATTGGCATCTGAACCAAATATGGAACAAAGCCCTAATCAATCATCAAATATCCAAGCTGAACAAGGAGCCAATCCAATAAGATCTGATCTTTGATGGAATAGAAATCATCCACCTGAGCAGATCATATGTAACATTCATTCTCCTGTTCGCACACGAGGCCAGCTTATGCATGAGTATTTTAATTCATCATTCATATCGCATATAGAACCAAAGCTGATAGAAGAAGCCTTAGCTGACCCGAGCTGGATAGATGCTATGCAAGAAGAACTTAACCAATTTAAGAGAAATAATTTATGGCAGCTAGTTCCTAGACCTTCAAATAATTTAGTAATAGGAACCAAATGGGTCTTTAGGAACAAACTAAATGAGGATGGTGTAGTAGTTAGAAACAAAGCTACGGTGGTAGCACAAGGATTTAGACAAATGGAAGGCACAGACTTTGATGAGACTTTTGCTCCTGTAGCCAGCTTAGAAGCCATTCACATGTTTCTTGCATATGCTGCATACAAAGACTTCAAAGTCTTTCAGATGGATGTGAAGAGTGCCTTTCTAAATGGCATATTAACTGAGGAAGTGTATGTTGCACAACCTCCTGGCTTCGTTAATCCATATCCAGATCATGTTTACAAACTGGATAAAGCTCTATATGGCTTGAAGCAAGCATCCAGAGCTTGGTATGATACACTTTCAAAATTTCTTATCGTGCATGATTTCACAATAGACACCGTCGATAAGACATTATTTAAATTTGTCAAATATGATCATGTCCTGTTGGTACAAATTTATGTAGATGATATTATATTTGGGTCAACTAACCCCAAATTGTGCCAAAAGTTTTCTAAGTTGATGCAGGACAAGTTCGAGATGAGCATTATGGGTGAGCTGACATTATTTCTGGGATTATAAGTGAGACAGCTTGACAATGGGATATTCATCAATCAAGCAAAATACACGAAAGAAGTGTTGAAAAAATTTGACATGGACAATTGCTCAGTAGCAGCGACCCCAATGAGTGCCTCAATCAAGTTAGACAAAGACGAAGCTGGAACTGCCATAGAGGTATCTTTGTATCGCAGTATAATTGTCTCTATGCTTTACCTAATTTCTAGCAGACCAGACATCATGTTTGCTGTCTGTATGTGTGCTAGATTTCAAGCAGAGTCTAAACAATCGCATTACATTAGATGTAAAGCAAATTTTAAATTATTTGAAAGGAACTTCCCATGTGGGTCTTTGGTATCCCAAAGACTCTAGCTTTCAACTAATCGGTTATAGTGATGCAGACTACGTAGGTTGTA
Source organism: Dorcoceras hygrometricum (assembly GCA_001598015.1). Taxonomy (NCBI): domain Eukaryota; kingdom Viridiplantae; phylum Streptophyta; class Magnoliopsida; order Lamiales; family Gesneriaceae; genus Dorcoceras; species Dorcoceras hygrometricum. Next base: position 99,565 of record KQ991606.1, read on the forward strand.
GAGTTGATCGGCGAAGCACAAGTGGGACTTGTCAATTCTTAGGAGATCGATTGATTTCTTGGTTCAGTAAGAAGCAGACTTCAATTGCTACGTCCACAGCTGAAGCAGAGTATTTAGCGGCTGGAAACTGCTGTGCTCAGCTCTTATGGATACAACACCAACTCAAGGACTATGACATCGATGCTTCTGAAGCGCCTATCTTCTGTGACAATACCAGTGCGATAGCTATTACCCAGAATCTTGTGCTGCACTCCATAACAAAGCACATAGACATTCGACATCATTTTATAAGAGATAACATGCTCAAGAAGGACGTCAGGCTGGAATATGATCCAACAGATCAGAAAGTTGCTGATATCTTCACAAAACCCCTATCGGACGCTAAGTTTTCGTATTTTCGAAATATTCTTGGTCTCTTAGAATGCCTTGATCTGTCTTTGCGCTAACAATTGCAGGTTGAACAGCGTTAGTTTACCTCAGATCTGAGTCTAATATTCAGGGGGAACAATGTGGATTTTCAGATTTGGTAAACTTTCAGACTTGGGAGAACCTCAGCTTTAGGGGGAACAACAGATCTGAATTAATAAGTGCTGAGTCATCTGAATGCGTGAGATCTGAATCTATTCAGATTTCGCATATATACAGCTGATGCTTATGAGTGATCAGATCTGGCAGTACCTCAACTGGAATATCAATTGGTTTCAGTTCTAAGTTTGTGACGTAATCATAAAATTGCGCTTGTTTTCACTTTTTACCCTTTGTGGTTAAAATTCAAAATGATTTCGAAAATCTTTTCAAAATCTGATCGCGTCGTCGGATGTTTGGCACACGTGTTGTCATCATGCAAAACGTCACATCAACATAGTAAACACGTACCGTTTCATATTCTCTCTCTTTCACTGTTTCGAATTCACTTACCTTTTATACATCTGTTTATCAACTTTTACAATTTACCTTGTGAAATATTGCTATAGAACTCTCTTGCTTTCAGTGCTTTTTGTTTGCAGATTATCTTTGCTTTCAGCGTTTCAGTTCAATAAACTATCAGAAATGGACTCTGCCTTGATCAACAACGCCAGCAAATCTACTTCGACTCAGTTTTCGGGATGGAAGATGAAGGCATGGTTAAGATGTTTAAGGCCATTGAGTCATCTGGGCTTCGTGGGTTCCTAGGATGTTCCTCAGCCATCTATGAGGCTACGTTGGTGGAGTTCTTTCAGAATGCTTCTGTGAGGGATGGCAAAGTCATCAGTATAGTTCAGGGTAAAGCCGTTGAGATTTCTGAGGAATTGTTTGCCGGTACTTTTGAGTTTCCTAAAGAGGGATTGACAGAGATGGCTGATGTGCCGAAAGATCTAGTGTTTGATGCAAGGACTGCATTCTCTTTTGATGGTCAACAGCTGAAAACCTCTTGCAAGAAGAGGGAAATGAAGTTTGAATTAAGGTTGTTGAACGACATATTGGTGAAAACAGTGACCGTGAAAGCCGGTTCCTTCGATGTCGTCACCCATGAGAGATTCCTGATGATGTATTCCATCCATGGTGGAGTCAAGGTTAACTGGGGCAGATTATTGTTCAATATTTTCAAGGATATGATGACCCCTGCTACGAAGAAAGCCCGAGTGTTTGTAGTGCAGATTTGTATTCTGTTGAAGGGAGCACGGGACCTGGAGTTGGGGGACTCGAAGGACTTCCCACGTCTGAAGATTTTTTACGTAAAGACTGTGGGCACGTATGTTGCCAAAAATAAGAATATATCTGTTGAAGATGTGGATGATGAGCCAGAAGTGGTGAAAGTGGTGAAGAAGGCTGCATCAAAGAGGAGACCAGCTCCTGCTGCTGGTGAGCCAGTTTTGAAAAAGAAGAGGACAACTGTGGGGAGAGCCGCTCTCGCAGACAAGCACTTGGCCCTTGTTACTGTGGCTTAGCTGTGACTCCTCGCGCTCCTCAACGCCGTGCACCAAAGAGGAAATTGGCGTTGACATAAGGTTCTGATGATGAAATTATTGATAGTATTATTCCTTAGGTGATTGCGGATACAACTACGATTGAAACTGGAGAACCAGATTTGGAGGAACCAGTGGTGACTGAGGTTGCTGGATCTGAACCTGTGGAGACGGAGAGCAGGATAGATGTTTCTGCTATAACTACTGATGATCCTACTCTCAGTTCCAAGGTGTTATCCAATGAGGAATGACCTCTGGTTGAGACGGAGATGGGGAAGGAGAAAGAGGATGAGAAGGACAAGGAGTTTGAGCCAGTGGCTACTGAGGATTTATGCCTGGCGAAGAGTGTTGCGACGATGACTGACTCCGAGGGCACAGAGCCCTTGAGCAAGGTTCTGAAGCTTACAGAAAAATCCATATCTGATGAAGAGTCAATGTGCATTGAAGATATTCTGATGCAGATCCCTGAGGATATGATTCTTCCTTCGACCATGGGTGCCGATCTTGCCAAGATCAAGTTTGGTCTCGGTATTGAGATTAAAGGCGTTACGGAAAGAGATTGGTACAAGGCCAATCTTCCCCAGATTGATGTTGCCGATAAGGGGAAGGCGCCGCTTGTCGAGCCAATACGATTAAAGGGCATCCGGCCCGGGAAATGTTTTCTTTGATTTGTGCAGATATAGATTTTCTTGTACAGCTTAGAGAAAAAGTAATAGCAGATGTTGCCTCATTCTTTCATTCTTTCAGTTTGAGCAGATTAGCAGTTTTTGGTTCAGTAAAAGATATTGTCGCCAAGGAGGAACAAATGTTAGCATGGACAGAGACAGATTCTCTTGAGACAGCTGTTCAGAGGCGAATGTATATAATTGCAAAGTATAGAGAAATGTTATTGAGGAAGTTTTTGGAGGCAAGGAGAAAAACTTTGAATCCGGCACGCCCACTACAGCCATCGATCATCAGATTCTGGATATGCTATCTGATGCTCATCGCTCTTCTTTGGAAGAATTGCAGAAGCAGATGACAAAGCACAAGTTGGAGTGGACACGGTCGTACAGCTCTCGTTTGTTTGAAGGATAACATAGAGATCGTGGTGTAGTCATCGCCAGATCCAATACAAACACCAAATCCACTTGCTGGATCAGGAGATTGCTGAAAACTGATGGATTTTGGAAGGTTGTAGAGGACGCAGATCGATGGATCCGAATGTACAGAAAGCCCATCGAGAAGCAGCAGCCATCTGTGGCTAATTTTGATTCGATTTGTTTCTTCTTTGAGCCAGCCCAAGTAGTGCGCTCTTTGCCTATCATTATGTGAGGTCCGGGGCTCAAAGAGGGCGGGGAGTGATCGCCGGTGCCAGAGGTTGCACGGACAATGAGCGGCTCCTAGCAGGCTTCTAGAGGCGAAGGGGCACATGAATGAATCGATCCCACATCGGAATGAGAGGGATTACGAGACTGGGATGTTATAGATGTAATTGAGGTTAGATGAGGAAAGTCTTATCAGATTTAATTGGTACTACTCATACCAACAAGGTGCATCTTCTTTTCGAGAGCTCATCACTTAAGAACTCCAAAGCTAAGCGTGCATGACTTGGAACAATTTTGGGATAGGTGACCCCCTGGGAAGTTTCTAAAGGTGCGTGCGAGTGAGGACAAAACACGCTGGAAGACTAGTGTTGGTACAGTGGGGGCAGTCGTTAAATCTGGGGTGCCAAGAAGTTGCACGGACAATGGGCGGCTCATGACAGCTTTTTAGAGGCGAAGGGGCACATGAATGAATCGATCACTCACCGGAATGAGAGGGATTACGAGACTGGTAAGTTACAGATGTAATTGAGGTTAGTTGTGGAAGTTTTATCAGATTTAATTGGTACTACTCATACCAACAAGGTGCATCTTCTTTTCGGGAGCTCATCACTTAAGAACTCCAAAGTTAAGCGTGCTTGACTTGGGACAATTTTGGGATGGGTGACCCTCTGGGAAGTTTCTCAGGGTGCGTGCGAGTGAGGACAAAACACGCTGAAAAGATCAGTGTTGGTACAGTGGGGACAATCGTTAAATCTGGGGCGTTACACATTAAGACTTGGGGCTGGGCTCGGGTTTGTACAGACATTCTAAAGTTCAATCTTTTTGGTCATCTGGACCCAGTTGGGACAACTAATTTGTGTACATATTTAGTATCCGTCGGAATAGTTGTGGATCACAGTGGTATTTCGCACAGGACTGTGAATAATGTTCAGTACAGTATACAGATTGTAGATTCTATCAGTATACCCTCTTCCGATAGAGTTGCCGTAGAAACAGTTGTAGATACAGAGGCAGATCCTACAGTAGCTCTAGATATTTCTCAGCGTTCTCCGGATGCAGATTTAGTTTCTCCAAGTTCGTATTCAGATCCTCCGATGCTTTTCACTACAGATGACATTCCTCTAGGTGATGAACCAACTGCTGTTCTTCCTCCAGATCTTACAACAGAGTTTGCACAGCTCTGTGCTATAGTGGATCAGATTTCCCTTGAGCATGTGCAAACCAGAGTTCACATTGAGAGGCTCAAGGCGGAATTCTTTGCAAAGATCTCAATCCTTGAGACTTTACTTCTTACCAGAGCTGATAATCATGACAGAGCTGCCCGTGTTCAAACCGAGATCTTCCATAAGGAGATGAAAGCTCATAAAGCGGCACTGTCTGAAGAACTAGATGATTTTCGTAAGGAGGTCCAAGACCAAAAGGCTGCACTTTCAAATGATTTGATGGAATTCCATGTGCAAGCACAGGAAAATTACAATACCCTTACCACTCAGCTATCAGAACTTGTTGATTACATTAATAGGGGTGGTGATGCCAAAAAAGGGAAAATAACGAATACCAGCAGAGGTCCACCACCTCCTGACGATCAAACCAGACCTGGTGGTGGAGGAGGCAGTAGAAGTGAGCCTGTCAGGCCTCGTGCACAACTCATAGTTAAACCACGCAAAAACATAGCGGAAGCAACAAAAAGTGGCTTAAACTTTTTCGCTTGGCCTGACGGTTAAAAAATATAATTTAAAATAACACAATACTTAAAATAATCCCAGTTTACATTTCGAAATACAACAGTACAACAATACAAATACTAGCAACAATACAACAGCTGACAACGCTACAACTGAATTAAAACTAAAGCACAGGGCATTCCCCGGCTGACAGCACTAGTACATAATAAGCTATACGCTAACTGGGACACTCTATCCACCACCTGGGGCACCACCAGCTGGATCAAAGCCATGCCCAGCTGTGAATCCTGGAAAACCTGTACAACCAGCAGGCAACAACACACAGCCCCAGAGGGACCTCTGGGTCAAACCCCAGTACGGAGAGAGACAATACAGCAACCAGAAAGCAGTAGATAAACATGCAAATGCTATGCAGGAGATCGAAGTATAACCAAAAGCTGAAAGCTGAGAGATCTCAAACAACAACACGACAGCTGGATAACACAACTCAACATCTGGAGCGGGACAACTGAAGGACAGTAGTCACAGAATGTATACTGAGTATATGGGAGCTACCCACTCGTCTCACGTATACTGAACCAGATGCAACAATAGCTCAACCTGCTGTTGGGGATCCAGATCCGCCCCCCGGAGAGGCAGCGGAAGAACATAGAATAGAAGCCGGGAGACAATCAATACAAAAAACTCAATAACAGTTATCGACATACATAGGGGGTTCAAAACCACTACCTTGCTGGCACTTGTGCCTGGCTCCAACCGTAGTTACAATAACGTCGGCTCTTCTCGGTAGACTGTGGTAGATATCGCCAATCCGGTCCACGACCAGAACCGAGACTCCTTTGTCAACCTGCACTAGAAGCACTGACGAATTCTGCACGAACGGATTCTCCTCGAGAAACTAGGCCGGAACGATTTCAGGCGAAGCGGCGGCGGGCGACGCACGGCGGCGGCGTGGGGTAATTTGAAGAGAGGGGCGGCGGTTTGCACTTAGGGTTAGGTTTAGTTGTAACACTTGTCTTTAGGTTAAGTCAAAGTTCTACATTAAATAGAATAGGTGATGAATTTGGATCCGGCCCAACGGGCCCAGGTCCAATGGATGAACATTCGTTTCATCTCCATCACCGAGACTTCACCGTAACTCCGATCGCCGATCAGATCGGACCGATCGACTCAGTTTCCAAAACTGAATATTATGATCTGAAAAACCATTTTTCAGAACCCCAGTGTAAAAATGACCGTTTTGCCCCTCAACAGCGGGAAACCTCGGTTTGACCCCTGTTGACTTTTAGGAAGTCGCACTTCACGAAATCCTCTTCTCGTGCTCAACACATTGAGCTGAGTATCCATGCAGGAATCTCGAATCTAGTACTTGTGTGACCCTCAATGGTTCAGGGATACAGCTATCCGTGGGCCCA
>KQ991606.1:122640-134645 GCA_001598015.1 Dorcoceras hygrometricum
GATTAAGATGTCTGGCCGGGGAAGAGGGAGGAGGAATGCCCCTGAAGATGAACCCAGTCCTGATAGTAACGCTAGTATTTCCCAACTTCTAAGGTTTCTGGTAGAACAGCAGGGGAGAGGCAATGGTCAATCCTCCAGTAGTAGAGGACCTAGCAATGATGACCCTCAAGAACGATTTCGAAGACAGAAGCCAAGGGAGTTTAGTGGCACAACAGATCCGTTCGTCGCCGAAAGATGGATTAAATCAATGGAGGTGATATTTGAGTATATTCAGACGCCAGACTTAGAAAGATCCAGATGTGCGATCTACATGTTGAGGGATGATGCAATGCTCTGGCGGGAAGGAGCAAAGTTAACGGTAGATGTGACAAATCTCCCCTGGGAGTAATTCAAGCGGGTATTCTTTGAACAGTATTGAGGTGATATTTGAGTATCTTCAGACGCCAGACTTAGAAAGATCCAGATGTGCGATCTACATGTTGAGGGATGATGCAATGCTCTGGCGGGAAGGAGCAAAGTTAACGGTAGATGTGACAAATCTCCCCTGGGAGTAATTCAAGCGGGTATTCTTTGAACAGTATTTCACAGAGGATAAGAGGTCCGAATTGAAAAGAGAGTTCTTGATGATCAAGCAAGGGGACATGACTGTCCAGGAATATGTTCGAAAGTTCGAACGAGGATGTTATTTTGTACCGCTGATTGGAGCTGATCCTAAGGAGAAATTTCTACATTTTGTCGATGGATTGAAACCAGCGCTCAGGCATGATTTGAGGCTGGTAGAACAAAAAGATTATCGAGGAGCGGTGGATAAGGCTCTAAGAGCTGATCAAGATTGGAAAGCTGTTGTGGAAGAGCGACAGCTGAAGAGACAGGCCTTTCAACAGAAAGACCAGCGACCACCCAAGAAGCCATATAAGAATCAGTAGCGGTCGCAGGAACCGCAGCCTCAGGTGCAGAAACATTTGGTTGTGCAACCCATTAGCGCGGTTTCAGCAGACGGCAGTAGACCTCAGTGCCCCAAGTGCCAGAAGAACCACCTTGGTCCTTGTAGAAAGGGACAGAATGTTTGTTACAGATGTGGATTGCCAAGGCATGTTATTAAGGACTGCCCGAAGACGAAACAGTTGGTGACCAGTAGAGCTTACGCCATGACGACTGAGCAAGCCAATCCAGACTTTACAGTGGCTACGGGTAAGATCTTGATCGTTGGAATTCCCTCTTAGCTCTGATAGATTCAGGCGCTACGCATTCCTTTATAGCAGCAGATTTTGCTAAGAAATTACCTGTTAGACCAGACCAGGTGACTATAGGTTTTTGCATAACAGTGCCCTCTGGGGAAGAGCTGGTATCCCAAAACTTGTTTCGTGACTTAGAACTTAGACTTGAAGGGCATTCAGTTACTGCTGATTTAATTGTTTTACCGATGCCTAAGTTCGATCTAATTCTAGGAATGGATTGGTTGACTAAATACGGAGTCGTGATAGATTTCAAGCTTAGAATCGTAGTGGTGAAACCTCCAAGAGGAGATTGGTTTGCGTTCGAGGCTGGTCAGATGTGTAAAATCCCTCGGATTATTTCAGCTCTCAAGGCGCAGAGTTGTTTGAGGAAAGGAGGATTAGGATTCTTGGTAAGTCTATCCTCTTTAGTAGCTACCAGTAAACCTCCACTTTCAGATGTTGAAGCAGTGAACGAATTCCCGAGGTCTTTCCTGAAGACATATGCGGACTGCCACCTGATAGGGAATTGGAATTCTCAATTGATTTAGTGCCAGGAGCAGCACCAGTTTCTAGACCACCATATCGTCTTGATCCATCAGAAATGAAAGAATTAAAAGAGCATTTTGATCAAGGCAATAAAGCTTGCTTAATTTATTATTTCAGCCCCTCTATTTCCTTTTCATTCCTTTTCCTTGATTCCGTGGCTCCCATGGGGTTGTGTGTCACAAACATGGTATCAGAGCATGGTCCAGAGATAAACACACGCACTCCTTGCTGGAACAGATTTCATCGACCGTCTCTTCGGGGCAGTGAGTTTTCTTTTATGTTTTAAAGCATGTATTTTTGATTCTTGCATGTTCTGATGTTCTTATGTGGTGGATTACGGGCTATAGATTAAGATGTCTGGCCGGGGAAGAGGGAGGAGGAATGCCCCTGAAGATGAACCCAGTCCTGATAGTAACGCTAGTATTGCCCAACTTCTAAGGTTGCTGGTAGAACAGCAGGGTAGAGGCAATGGTCAATCCTCCAGTAGTAGAGGACCTAGCAATGATGACCCTCAAGAACGATTTCGAAGACAGAAGCCAAGGGAGTTTAGTGGCACAACAGATCCGTTCGTCGCCGAAAGATGGATTAAATCAATGGAGGTGATATTTGAGTATATTCAGACGCCAGACTTAGAAAGATCCAGATGTGCGATCTACATGTTGAGGGATGATGCAATGCTCTGGCGGGAAGGAGCAAAGTTAACGGTAGATGTGACAAATCTCCCCTGGGAGTAATTCAAGCGGGTGTTCTTTGAACAATATTTTACAGAGGATAAGAGGTCTGAATTGAAAAGAGAGTTCTTGATGATCAAGCAAGGGGACATGACTGTTCAGGAATATGTTCGAAAGTTCAAACGTGGATGTTATTTTGTACCATTGATTGGAGCTGATCCTAAGGAGAAATTGCGACATTTTGTCGATGGATTGAAACCTGCGCTCAGGCATGATGTGAGACTGGTAGAACAGTAAACCTCCACTTTCAGATGTTGAAGCAGTGAACGAATTCCCGAGGTCTTTCCAGAAGACATATGCGGACTGCCACCTGATAGGGAATTGGAATTCTCAATTGATTTAGTGCCAGGAGCAGCACCAGTTTCTAGACCACCATATCGTCTTGATCCATCAGAAATGAAAGAATTAAAAGAGCAAATACAAGAGCTGCTGGACAAGGGTTTTATTCGACCAAGTACATCCCCATGGAGAGCCCCTGTTTTGTTCGTCAAGAAGAAGGACGGGAGTCTAAGGCTGTGTATAGACTATAGAGAGTTGAATAAGCTGACGATTAAGAATAAGTATCCCTTGCCTAGAATTGAGGATCTGTTTGATCAGTTGAAGGGATCGATAGTTTTATCTAAGATTGATTTGAGGTCTGGTTATCATCAATTGAAGATAAAACCAGCAGACGTTTACAAAACAGCCTTTAGAACACGATATGGTCATTATGAATTTTTGGTAATGCCCTTCGGATTTACTAACGCCCCCTCAGCTTTTATGGACTTGATGAATAGAGGTTTCCAACCCTTTTTAGATCAGTTTGTAGTTGTGTTTATTGACGATATTTTGGTATACTCCAAGAACAGACTCAAGCACGCAAACCACCTGAGAACAGTGCTTCAGATTTTGAAAGACAAGCAGCTGTTCGCCAAGTTTAGCAAGTGTGACTTTTGGATGGAAAAGGTTTCTTTTCTCGGGCATATTATATCCAAATATGGATTGGAAGTAGACCCAGCGAAGGTGGAAGCCGTTCGCGACTGGCCGGTACCAACCTATGTTTCAGAAGTTAGGAGTTTTCTGGGGCTAGCAGGATATTACAAGCGCTTTATTAAGGGATTTTCGAAAATGTCTGTTCCCTTAACATCGTTGACTAGAAAGTTGAGCAAATTTGAATGGACCCCCGACTGCCAAATCAGCTTTGAGCAATTGAAACAGGCGTTGATTGAAGCTCCTGTGCTAACTATGCCGTCTGATCAAGGGAAATTTATCATTTATACAGATGCGTCGAAATTGGGATTAGGAGCTGTTTTGATGCAAGATCATAGAGTAATTTCCTACGCTTCTCGACAGCTGAAAAATCACGAAAAGAATTATCCCACTCACGACTTGGAGCTGGCAGCAGTTGTATTTGCCTTAAAGATTTGGAGGCATTACTTGTATGGGGAGAAGTGTGAGATATTCACATATCACAAAAGTCTGAAATACTTTTTCACCCAAAAAGAATTAAACATGAGGCAGAGGAGATGGCTGGAGCTGGTGAAAGATTATGACTGCACGATCAGCTATCATCCAGGCAGGGCTAACGTGGTTGCTGACGCTTTAAGTAGAAAGTGTGTTGGGCTAGCACAAATCATCATCCGAAAACCATTGGCATCTGATATTGAGAAGTTTGGCTTAAAGATGGTACCCAGCAGCTGCAATTCAGTCATAGCTGATACCTCCGTGAAATCAAATTTTTTGGACCAAATTCGTGAGGGTCAGCGGAGGGATGAGCAACTACAGAAGTGGGTTAAACAAGATAGGGAAAGAGGCGGCAGCCTCTATTTTTCAGACGGTAGCGTAATCAGATTTCAAGGAAGAATTTGGGTGCCGCAAGTGGATAATTTGAGATCATATTTGATGGAAGAAGCCCATACAGCCCCATACTCTGTGCATCCAGGGAGTACAAAAATGTATAAAGACCTCCAGTCGTTGTACTGGTGGCCAGGGATGAAACGAGACATCAGAGGCGGCAGCCTCTATTTTTCAGACGGTAGCGTAATCAGATTTCAAGGAAGAATTTGGGTGCCGCAAGTGGATACTTTGAGATCAGATTTGATGGAAGAAGCCCATACAGCCCCATACTCTGTGCATCCAGGGAGCACTAAAATGTATAAAGACCTCCAGCAGTTGTACTGGTGGCCAAGGATGAAACGAGACATCGCCAAATTTGTCTCAGAATGTTTAACTTGTCAGCTGGTGAAGGCCGAACACCAAAGACCAGCTGGGTTGTTGAAGCCATTGCCCATTCCAGAGTGGAAGTGGGAATGTATCGCCATGGATTTTGTGACTGGTTTGCCTCGAACTGCTCAAGGTTATAATTCTATTTGGGTTATTGTAGATAGACTTACGAAATCTGCTCACTTCCTGCCGGTGAAGACAACCTACGACGTGAGTAGGTATGCAGAGTTGTATGTAAAAGAAATCATCAGACTTCACGGTGTTCCATTGTCGATTGTGTCTGATAGGGATTCCAAGTTCACGTCTGCATTTTGGAAAAGTCTGCATCGAGCTTTGGGAACAAAGTTAACATTCAGTACAGAGTGATGCGTTTTGGAAAGAAGGGAAAACTGAGTCCCAGATACATAGGTCCCTACGAAATTCTGGACAGAGTAGGAACATTGGCCTATCGGATTGCACTGCCGCCTCATATATCTTCAGTGCATAATTTATTTCATGTATCAGCTTTAAGGAAGTATGTTCCCCACCCATCACACATATTGACCGCTGAACCAGTACACTTAGCACCGGATTTAAGCTATGAAGAGAGACCTGAGAAGATCCTTCTTAGGGAGATTAGAAAGCTGAGGAATAGAAGCATCCCAATGGTTAAAGTTCAATGGTCGAATCAAACCAAACGAGAAGCTACGTGGGAAACGGAAGCTAGTATGCATAGTCGTTACCCAGATTAGTTCGGTAAGTAAATTTCGAGGACGAAATTTTTATAAGGTGGGTAGAATTGTAACGCCCCAAAATCCATAAGACCACAAATTCTAAATCCTTATAATTTGAGAACCCATTTCTAATTTCAGATTTCAGCATTGTTTATTTGTTCGAATAGCTGGTTTCTAATTTTCAGATTTCATAAGGTGCAGAGATCCGATCAGCTGTCACCCGAGCATGGCTAAGCAATTTTCAAACCTTACAAATAAAATGATGTTGGATGGGGGAATGGTTAAGTTTCAGATTTTGGGTAGTACTTTTACAAATAAAAATATTCACAGGGAATTTTAAGTAAAATTTTCTGAAGTACGTATGGTTTACCATGCCTACTCAAGTATTTCTCCCTGTTGCAAATCAGATCCCCATGTCGTTGTCCTTGTGAGCTATAAGTTCATTCCTTTGCAAGAAAATACTCATTTTTGCATCAAAGAAAATAGGAAGCTTATCGTCGCGCTCGGGAGGACTCTCTGTTCGTGACCTGCTGTATTTCGTGATTTCTTCTTATTGAGGCAAGTAAATCTGATTCTTGCTACGCCATGAAAGCATGTCTATTGTTCTCGTTTCGTTTTCATGATTCTTGCCCAAGTTATGTTTAATATCAGCCTTTGTTCATGTTCTGCTGATATTGATATGAATGTTTAATGTTCGGGTTCACAGTGGGTTATGTTGGAACTCAAAAATGTGTTTTCGAAGTTGACATTGAAGATGTTGATGTTATTTTAAACGCTGAGCATTTCAGGTTTCTATTTCATCGTAAAGTTGCAAAGTCCTTCTTTTTCTTCTGGTAGATGGTATTGTGTCTTGCGTCTGGTTCCTATATTGCGTCTGGTTCCTATATTGCGACTGGTTTACTGTTTCTTGTGACTGGTTTGCTTGCGACTGGTTTACTGTTGCTTGCGACTGGTTTGCTTGCGACTGGTTTACTGTTGTTAGCGACTGGTTTACTGTTGCTTGCGACTGGTTCCTATGTTGCGACTGGTTCTCATGTTGCTACCGATTCTTTTCCCTAAGTACCCAACATCTGATTCCTTCCAACTACTAGTTGTACCCAACGACTGGTCGTATCCAACGATCGTTTATTCCAACGACTAATTTCCTATGTCTCAACTGGATGCTCAGTGAAAAATGTTTTGATGGAAAATGATTTAAAATGAAATGAACCCTGATGTTAAGATCTGATTCCGTTCAGTAGATGTTTAAAGGAAGAAAATATTCATACTTTAAGATTTATGGCACAGATAACAGACGGTCCAAATTGGAAGGGCGAGCACCAGACGAGAGGGTCGGTTGCCCCTTCATATTGGGTGAGATTTCACCATATTGTAACTGATATCAGTAGTAATTCTATCGAGTGCAACGGGACCTAAGTAGAGCTTCTGTGCCATAAGTCTAACGAAAATGATAACGCTGGGATTTGACTTTATTCCCAGAACAGATGTTTACGACAAACGATGTTTTATGACTTCCTTTAAACTATGATGTCTTATGTATTGCGCCTGCATATATTGTGCTTTGTTACTCTCAGTTTTTCTTGTTGAGCCCCTAGGCTCACTAGCTTTCTTGGTGCAGGTGAGTCCGCGCCGGAGCAGATGGGAGGTGGAGTTTGAACCAGTAGCAGCGTGCTAGTGTTTATCGAAGGCTTGCGTTTCCACGATGTTCATTTTGTATTTTGCTGTTTTTGTTGTCTTTGATCTTAGTCAAATCTGTATTGAGATCCGTTACAACAAAGATGAATTCAAATAGAGTTCAGTAGTTGTAATATCGCGACTTCGCATTTTGTACTTCGAAATTGTAATGAAATCAGATTTTAATTTCTTGGCGCCAACGGTTGTACTTTGATTTCATTTTGAGCAAGGCAATACAACTTGCTTAATTTATTATTTCAGCCCCTCTATTTCCTTTCATTCCTTTTCTTGATTCCGTGGCTCCCATGGGGTTGGGTGTCACATTAAAAATACAAGGAGTTCATTCAACCCCCCCTTCTGAACTCCTTGGATTATTTTCGATCCTAATTGATCCTATCAACCGCCCCAACCGGCCGAAACATTCCATGCAAACCCTAGCCTTCGCCTAGCACTCACCCGACATCTAGCCCACTGTTCCGGCCGCCCTTGGTCGGAGCCCCACCGACAGGACCACCGCCAGGTCTTGTCGGTACTCTTGGCTGAGCCACGGCTCGAACCATGGTCTGCATGGCTCGGCCGAAGCACACGAAGACGGCAACCAAGAACCGCTTGTTGGACGCAACCATCACGTCTCAGCTTTGGCTCGACCAGGCTGTCGAGCCACCTCCACCTAGCCTCGGACCATCACAGGACCACCTTGAACCGAACCCCAACCCAATGAATTGTGCATGACCGAAGCACCTCAAAGAATTAATCATATCGCGGTAAAAATCGTGATCAATGCATGGATCGCAAACAACAACAATAAATCGATTCATTATGCATACAAATCATGCAACATCTCATGAAAACTGTGTATATTGCTTTAAATGGTGAGAAAAAGGGAGAATCGAGCGTTCCTTTTTGAATAATTTCAAAGAATGCACGTTACCGAAGAGGAGGAAACGTGATTGAGACGATTGAACCTTGAAATAATAATTTTTTGTTATTTTAAGTACTGCTTAAAATAATAAATTTTTTCTCTTAAAAATCTGAGGGCTTAAAAATTTAAATAAACTTATACCTCGGTTGTCCCCAGTCTCGTCCATGCGTCCGGAACTCGATCAGGCTAATAAAATGTTATGAACATCTTAAAACATTAAATCATCACTTAATCACATAAAATGACATATAATTTTTCTAAAAAAAATATTTTTTTGCCCTAGTCATGCACCAATCTCACGTAATCAGGATTTCGCGTTACAACTCTCTCCCCCTTAAGGAAATTTTGTCCCCAAAATTAAGTTACATACCGAAAAGCTCTGGATAGCTTGTCCGCATATCGGCCTCGGTCTCCCAGGTAGCCTCATCCTCTGAGTGATTCTGCCACCGTCTTTACAATCGGAATACCTCACGCCCTAAGCCTGCGTTCCACTCGTGCCAAGATCTGAACTGGTCGCTCCCCAAAAGATAGATCTTGTTCTAACTGAAGCGGCTCAAAATCTAACACATGCGACGGATTTGGGACATACTTCCGTAGCATCGATACATGGAACATATTATGCAATGCTAACAGACTGGGTGGTAGTGCTATCCGATACGCCAATGTACCGACCCTCTCCAAAATCTCAAATGGTCTAATGAATCTCGGACTGAGCTTGCCTCTCCGACTAAAATGCATCACGCCCTTCATGGACGATATCCTCACGAATACATGATCCCCTACGGCCAACTCCAGATCTCGTCGTCTGCGATCGGCATAATCTTTTGACGACTCTGGCTATCCTCATCCGATCTTGTACCATGGTCACAATATCCGCTATCTGTTGCACCATCTCTGGTCCAGTCAATAATATCTCGCCAACCTCGTCTGTGAGACCTGAATTTGATTTAAGATAAATTGTTGGATTAATTGTATTTTTTTGAGTAGAGATCTGGTTGTGAGATCTGGTTTCGTGGTGAGAGCTGGTCGATTTGGTGAAATCCAGTCGTAGCGTGTTTTGGTAGTGCGAATTCCTAAACGCCGTCGTTTTAGTGAAATCTGGATCCGTTGTGTTAAGTGAAAGCTGGTAGCGTGTTTGTATCCAGCTGCTGCTTTATTTTGTTTGTTGAGGGCAAACGACAGCGTTTCGATAATTTGGCACGACGTCGTTGTTGGGGATCCGGATCCGCCCCCCGGCGAGGCAGTGGAAGAACATAGAATAAAAGCTGAGAGACGATCAATACGAAAAATCAACAATACACATATCGTCATTCATAGGGCGTTCAAAACGAATACCTTGCTGGCACTTGTGCCTGGCTCCAACCGGAATTACAAGAACCCGGCTCTTCTCGGTAGATTGCGGTAGATAATGCCAATCCAGTCCACGACCAGAACCGAGACTCCTTCATCAGCCTGCACTATAAGCGCTGACGAATTCTGCACGAACGGATTCTCCTCGAAAAACTAGGCCGGAACGATTTCCGGCGAAGCGGCGGGCGGCGCACGGCGGCGTGAGTTGAGAGAGGAGGGGCGGCATTTTCTAGGTTTAGGGTTAATCAAGTGTCTTAGGTTAAGTCATAATCCTATATTAAATAGAATAGGAACGGGCCCAGGTCCAACGGATGAACATTCGTTTCATCTCCATCACCGAGACTTCACCGTAACTCTGATCGCCGATCAGATCGGACCGATCGACTCAGTTTCCGAAACTGAATAATATGATCTGAAAAACCATTTTTCAGAACCCCAGTGCAAAATGACCGTTTTGCCCCTCAACAGTGGGAAACCTCGGTTTGACCCCTGTTGACTTTTAGGAAGTCGCACTCCCCAAAATCCTCTTCTCGTGCTCAACACATTGAGCTGAGTATCCGTGCGGGAATCTCGAATCCAGTACTTGTGTGACCCTCAATGGTTCAGGGATACAGCTAGCCGTGGGCCCTCGATGCATCGTTGTCGAGGATTCACCGCTCGCAGACATGCGTGGATATCCTATGCTATCTGAGGGGATAATAGTGTGCAAATCTCTGGCCAGAGTACTACAAGTGTTTTAGGTAAATGTGTTTACCTAGTTACACTCGCGATGTCACTATTCGATCTCCGAGATGTATGCATAGCTATCGGATCTCTAGCGACTCTCGATTTACCAATGGTCGTTGATCTGATCGGGATATATGGATTGAAAGGACCGTACCGTACGCTAACCACGACCGACTGGTTCATGCAGGTGCTATCAGTGATACCTAGGGGATCATGGGGCGATGTTGCTAGACGCTTTACCATGATCCGTTGGGCAGGTCCGGAATTGTGATTCCGGAGCCACAATGGTTGTGGGCCCATGGCTAGCTGTATCCCTGAACCATTGAGGGTCACACAAGTACTAGATTCGAGATTCCCACACGGATACTCAGCTCAATATGTTGAGCACGAGAAGAGGATTTCGGGAAGTGCGACTTCTTGGGAGGTCAACAGGGGTCAAACCGGGATTTGACGCTGTTGAGGGGCAAAACGGTCATTTTGCAATTTGGGGTTAGATAATCTGAAAAATTGTTTTTCACATCATAACATTCAGTTTTGGAAACTGAGTCGATCGGTCCGATCTGATCGGCGATCGGAGTTATGATGAAGTCGCAGCGATAGATATCGTCATTTGGACCCGGGCCCGTTGGACCGGCCCAAGTCTATCTTTAAGTCTATTTAATTAGACTTAATGACTTGATTACATATCATATCATTCATAACCTAACCCTAGACTCTAAAGCAAACATCCGCCACCCTCCTTCCCTCTCTCACGCCGCTGCCGCCGCCGCCGCCGCCGCCGCCGCCGTCTTCGCCGGAAAATTGGTTTCCGGCCAACTCGACGTGGAGAATCCGTTCGTGCTGATCTCGTCAGGGCTTCTAGTGCAGCCTGACGAAGGAGTCTCGGATCTGGTCGTGGACCGGATTGGTGTAACTACCGCAATCTACCGAGAAGAGCCGGGTTCTTGAAACACCGGTTGGAGCCAGGCACAAGTGCCAGCGAGGTAACACGCTAAAACATCCTATGAATGTCGTAGAATGTTGATTATTTTTCGTATTGATCGCCTCCCGGTTCTCTGTTTATTGTTCTTCCGCTGCCTGACCGGGGGGCGGATCCGGATCCCCAACACCTACATCATTCCCAATGAGTAGAATGTCATCAACATAAGTACTAGGAACGTCACAGCGCTTTTAACTACCTTTTTGTAGACACATGGCTCCTCGGGATTCTTGATGAAACCAAATTCCTTAATTGTTTCATCGAATCTCAGGTTCCAACTTCGCGATTCTTGTTTGAAACCGTAGATCGATCTATGAAGCTTACATACCTTATGCTCGCTTCCAACAGATGTGAAACCCTCAGGCTGCGTCATATAGATCTCTTCCTTAATGTTTCCATTAAGGAACGCAGTTTTCACATCCATTTGCCATATCTCATAGTCGTACCATGCGGCTATGGCTAACAATATTCAAATTGACTTGAACATTGCGACTGGCGAGAAGGTTTCATCATAGTCAACACCTTGCCTTTGAGTGTAACCTTTCGCGACCAGTCACGCCTTGTAGGTCATTACCTTACCATCAGGCCCAAGTTTCCTCTTGTATACCCATTTGCACCCAATAGGAACAATTCCTTCGGGAGGGTTAACGAGAGTCCAAACTTGGTTAGCATGCATCGAGTCAAACTCAGACTGCATTGCTTCAAGCCACAAATTAGAATCAGCATCGGAAATTGCCTCCTTGAAAGTTCTTGGATCAGATCCAACAACTTGATCACCTTGATCATCTTCAAGGAGAAAACCATATCTCTCAGGAGCTCTAGGAATCCTTTCGGATCTCCTAGGTGCGACCATATCTGGTACTGGCTCAGTAGGTGCAGGAGATTCACTTGGTACTTCAGTTGGTTCTCGAACCTCCTCGAGTTCTACTATTTTGCCCTTTCTAT
>KQ991607.1:21277-42945 GCA_001598015.1 Dorcoceras hygrometricum
CATAGAGAGTTTTAGTACGACGTTTGACATTTTAGCACGGCGTTTTTCACCCCTAGACGGATAGGACAATCAGAAAGGGTGATTCAAATTTTTGGAGAGTTTACTCAGAGCATGTATTATAGACTTCTCAGAAAATTGGGATCTGAAACTACCGTTGGTAGAATTTGCATATAATAACAGTTTTCAAGCATCGATACAGATGGATCCTTACAAAGCACGTTTATGGACGCAAGTGTAGAACGCCTCTCCATTGGGATGAAGTGGGAGAGCGAGTTGGTTTAGGACCTGATGTGGTTGAGCAAACAGCAGAAGCTGTTAGGAAAATAAGGGAAAGAATGAAAGCTGCTCAAGGCAGACAAACGAGCTATGCGGACAATAGACGGAGGGAGCTGAATTTTGAAGTCGGTGATCACGTCTTCTTGAAAGTAGCTCCAATGAAAGGAGTGATGCGTTTTGGTAAGAAGGGAAAGCTGAGCCCTAGATACATTGGTCCATATGAAATTCTGGACAAAGTAGGAACGATGGCTTATCGATTAGCACTGCCGCCGCATCTGTCCTCAGTGCACAATGTATTCCATGTTTCAGACTTGAGAAAGTATGTTCCCCACCCATTGCATATACTAAGTGTTGAACCGATTGACTTAGCACCAGACTTGAGCTATGAAGAGAGGCCCGAGAAGATTCTTCTTAGGGAAATTAGGAAGCTGAGGAACCTTAGTATCCCTATGGTTAAGGTTCAGTGGTCCAACCAAACTGAACGAGCAGAATTGTTTGGTAAGTAAATTTCGAGGACGAAATTTTTATTAGGTGGGTAGATTGTAACGCCCCAAAATCCATAGGACCACAATTCTTAGTCCTTTTAATTCAAGGACCTATTTAATTTCGAATTTCAGCTTAATCGTTTAATTGCTAGCTGATTTCTTATTTTCAGATGTTGAACACGGTGCAGAGGTCTGGTCAGCTGTTACCTGAGCACCAGCTGAGTAATTTTCATAAGTCGAAAATAAAATAATTTTTCGGATGGGAGAATGGTTCTTTTTTTTAAATGAGAGTATTGCTTGACAAATTCAAATAGTGATAGGGGACTTTTAACAAATTTTGAGAAGTAGGTGTGGATCACCATGCCTACTCGAGTGTATTTCCCTTGTTACAAGTCAGACTCTCATGCCTATGGTACGTGTGTACTATAAGTTCATCATTTTGCAAGAAAACCTTCATTTTTATTCAAAGAAAACCATAAGAAACTCGCTGCGGTGCTTGAGGAGACTTGCTGCTAAGACCTGCTGTGTTTCGTGTTTCTCCTGTGTTAAGGCAAGTAAATCTGATTCTTGCTACGCCATGAAAGATTATGTATTGTTCTCTTGCAGCTTTGTGATTGCTTGCCTGAGTTATGTTCAAATTCAGCCATTGTTCATGTTTCTGCTGATTTGAAAATGTATGTTTAATGTTCGGGTTCACAGTGGGTTTATGTTTGAAACTCAAAAATGTATTTTATGAAGTTGTTGATGTTGGTTTTTAAACCACTGAGCATTCCAGTTCCAGTTCCTCGTGAAATTTCAAAGTTCTTCTTCCTTCTGGTGAATGGTAACATTGGAATTTGACGCTATGTAATCGGAGTTGCTAATTGAATCAGAAGTTAAGTCTGGTTTGATAGGCAACAGCTGATAGTGTAGCTGTCGTTTGATGTTGCAACACCAAGTTCTTATTCAGACTTCGTTTCCTATGTCTGCGATTGAATTTCATATTTAAATTCAGCAGTTACATTCCAGCTGTTGTATTTGTTTGTAACCAGCTGTTGTATTTGTTTGTAACCAGCTGTTGCATTTGTTTGTAACCAGCTGTTGTATTTGTTTGTAACCAGCTGTTGCATTTGTTTGTAACCTTGATATGGAAATCTGTTGCTTTATTCCTTGGCGCCAATAGTTATTCTTTGATTTTTTTTTAGCGAGGCAATACAACTTGCTGTTGTTCCTTTCAACCCTTCAATTTCGTCTTTATTTTTTTTTATTTTGAATATCCATATGGGAAGGGTGAGCAGCAGTCGAGAGTGTCGGTTGCCCCTTCATATTGGGCGAGTTTCGCCATATAGGACTGATATCAGTAGTCATTTTATCAAGTGCAATGGGACCTAAGGAGAGCTTTTGAGCCATAAGTCAAAAAGAAAGGAATGTTGGGATCTGAGTTATTCCCAAAATTGAATGTTTACAAAGAGCTATGTTTAAATGTCTTACTTTAAACTATGTTACTGTATGTATTGCGCCTGCCTGAATGTCGTGTTCTTGTTACTCTCAGTTTTTCTTGCTGAGCCCCTAGGCTGACTAGCTTTCTTGGTGCAGGTGAGTCGGTTCCGGGGCAGACAGGAGGAGGAGTATGAATCAGCTGTGGTGTGTGGGTGTTTATCAATGGCCGACGATTCCGCGATGTTCATTTCGTTGCTATTGTTTTTGATCATTTGTTAAATTGTATTAAGATCCATTACAACAATGATGAATTCTTCGCACTTCTCCCCATACAGGTAATGTCTCCATATCTTTAAGGCAAAAACTACAGCGGCTAGCTCCAGGTCACGTGTAGGGTAATTCTTCTCATGGTTCTTCAATTGCCTGGAATCATATGCTATTACTCTACGATCCTGCATCAGCACAGCACCTAAACCAGCTTGGATGCATCTGTAAAAACAACAAAATTTCATTATCCCAAAGGCATGGTCAGCATCGGACCTTCAATCAAAGCTTGATTCAGTTTCTCAAAACTCAGAAATCAGGGGTCCATTCGTACTTGACTTGCTTCTTGGTCAAAGAGGTTAATGGAACAGCTATCTTCAAAACTTCCTTAATAAAACGTCTATAGTATCCAGCAAGACCCAAAAAGCTTCTAACCTCTGTAACAGACCTGGGCACAGGCCATTCCCGTATTGCTTCTACCTTAGCTGGGTCAACCTCTAATCCGTCCTTGGAAATGATATTACCTAGGAAGGCAACCTTCTCCAGCCAAAACTCGTACTTACTGAACTTAGAAAATAGTTGTTTGCTCTTCAAAACTTGCAACACTATCCTAAGCTGTTTGGAGTGCTCCGCTCTGTTCTGGGAATACACTAAAAGATTGTCTATTAACACTATTACATCCAATACGGTTGGAACAATCTATTCATCTGATCCATAAAGGCTGAAGATGCTTTGGTTAATCCAAAAGGCATTACTAGGAACTCATAATAACCATAGCGCGTTCTGAATGCCGTCTTATAAATATCAGCTTGCTTGATCTTCAACTGGTGATTACCAGATCGCAGTTCAATCTTGGAAAACATTGTTGCTCCCTTCAATTGGTCAACCAAATCCTCAATCCTAGGAAGCAGATACTTATTCTTAACAATAAGCTTACTCAACTCACGATAATCTATGCAAAGTCTCAAGCTTCCATCCTTCTTCTTGACAAACAGCACAGGGGCTCCCCATGGTGATGTGATGGGTCGTATGAAGCCCTTGTCCAACAGGTCTTGGATTTTCTCTTTTAATTCCCTCATCTCTGTAGGAGAAAGTCGGTAGGGTGGTCTAGAAACAGGTGCTGCTCCTGGTACCAAGTCAATAGCAAACTCTATCTCCTTATATCGAGGCAGTCCATAGATGTCTTCTGGAAAAACTTCAGGAAACTCGTTGACCACCTCCACTTCTGCCATTTCAGGCTTACTGGTAACAGCTAGGGACGATAAACTAGCCAAAAAACCTACTCCACCCTTCCTTAAATAGCTTTGGGCTTTCAAAGCTGACACAATACGAGGAATTCCCCTAAGCTGGTTAGCTTCAAACGAAAACTGGTCTCCATTAGGTGGCTTGAACACTACTGTTCTAATGTTAAAATCTATTACTACTCCGTACTTGGTTAACCAGTCTATTCCCAAAATCAAATCAAACTCGGGCATATGTAAAAAAACAAAGTCAGCAGAAATCAAATTTCCTTGGATTATAAGCTCTAAATCACGATATAACTCAAATTTCCTTGGATTATAAACGAATGGGTTTCACCTGAATCTATTAGGGCAAAAGAGGGTATACCACCAATAAAAATCACACCAGTAACTACATTAGAATCTGGGTTGGCTTGCTCAGCTGTCATGACATACGCCCTGCTGGTCACCAGCTGTTTCGACTTTAGGCAGTTCCTAGCGATGTGGCCTTGAGCACCAGACTTGTATCAGCCGCTCTGACCAGCTCTACACTGTCCAGAATGGTTCTTTCTGCTCTTGTGGCCTCTGCTGGTTCTTGTTATGTTTCTTGAAAGGCCTTTGTCTTTCTGCTGGAAGGCCTGCCTCTTTTG
Organism: Dorcoceras hygrometricum; assembly: GCA_001598015.1. NCBI lineage: Eukaryota > Viridiplantae > Streptophyta > Magnoliopsida > Lamiales > Gesneriaceae > Dorcoceras > Dorcoceras hygrometricum. Next base: position 25,592 of record KQ991607.1, read on the forward strand.
TTGTCCCTCTTCATCCACCTCCTTCCAGTCTTTTTCAACTCGAAGGGCCTTGTCCACAGTTGCCCTGTAAACCTTAGGCTCAGGTAACTTAACATTAAGATTGAGTGTAGGCCTCAATCCCTCAATAAAAATGTCACAATTTCTCTTCTGGATCCTTACCAATTAGAGGTACAAAGTAGCACCCTCTCTCAATGTCAGACCCGTTGCTCTTAATCAAAGATTAAGTGCACAAAACACGAAAGCTTATAAGTGCACAAAACTGAAAAATATATCATTCAAAATAAGTTCATATTCAAAATATGGACTTTAACTCAAAAATCAGCAGAAACAAACCACAAAAAGAATATAAACTCTGATCAAATCAACACCAAAAACAATACACAGGGCATCCCCCGGTAACGACTCGATACAGTATATATATAATAACTGGGAACTCAATGCATTGGACTCCATCAGCTGACTCAACACTCTAACCAGCTGATCTACCTGCAAAGGCCTGCAATGGCCAACACATAGACAAAGCAGCCCCAAGGGGAAAATAAACGAGGTCAAAACCTCAGTACGAAGAGAAACTCATACAACTAATCAAATCAAGCATGAAACAGATCATGTCATGCAATGCATGAGGCTATCAAGAAATCTCAGATCAAAAGACAGTGAAAACTCATCGTCTGTCTAATCAATAAATCAGTGGCCACATCGCATGTGGAATCATGGGTGCTCCCAGTGCCCTTCACATGCAGCACCAGTAGCATGCAATCTCATCGCTCAACCCAACTGGTGCCTTTCATGCTTGCTGGGGGGTGGGAGCTACCCAAGTGAACCTCAGGGCAACGACACAAATCGCAGCGGGGAGTCGAGGATACGGGAGCCAGTCGACACCTCAATCAATTTATTTTCAAAATTCAGCATGCTGGTACTATACATCATCAATCGGTTCTCAAGGGAATCAGGCTCAATATGATATGCGTGTATGCAATGCCAATAAAATTAGAACAGTATGCAATATCTTACAAAACAGCATAATTAATCAGCTGTATACAATCACACGCAGGTAAAAACATCAAAGCTCAGCTATACCATGCAATACAAAGCTGGGTGACTCCGCTCACAGCCACAAATACAGCAGCACACTACTCATCTCATGCAATCAATCATGCATAACAGCTTAGAAATCATCATCTAAGGCACGGCTAAGCAACCTCTGCATACAGCCAACTCATAACAGACAGTATGTAACATCTTAGGCACATCAAGCATAACAGGTTACGACACCAGCATACGCACGAAAAAGCTAAGGTAAACTCAACCTATAGCCACCATGTTCACATGCTTATCTCAAGATGTAAATTCAAGCTCAAATCGTACCTTTACTCAATTCTTACCACAGATCTTCAATCCAAGCTCATGGCTGAAACAGCAAGCTCGCTGCCCAAATCCTAGCTCTCGGCCAACAGCTCGGGGCCACCAACTCAGGTCAAAAACTCGAGAGAGCTACGGATCTGCAAAACATCTACGGGAATCAACGCAGATTCACGCTCAAACAGATCACGACGTAAACCTCAAAGGTGGGCCCGCTCAAGCTCTACTACTAAGCTCAAACCCTGTCCAAATAAAGATATCTAAGGGTCGAAACCAACACTATAAACTTCAGTTACCTCAAAAAAAGCTCAACTAGAACTGACAGTGCTAAAATCAAACACACCAGCTTCCTTCGACTCCTCTATTCCAGTCACTATCGGCCACCAAACTGGTACGAAATTAAATCTCTCGAATAGATTCTTCCAACTGTCGCACCCTTGCTCAAAACCAGTCGGCCAAACTCCAACAATCGGAAGAAGAAGGTCTCGTGTGAACAGTACCAACTAGGGTTTCTTGGGAGGTATTTCGAGAGAGGATGAGTATAGAAATGCGTAAAAATGACTAAGTGTCGATCGATGCAAAGGAATTTATACTCGCCACCCAACAGTTCTTGGCTACAGAGTTATAAGAGATGCAGCTTATAACAAATTATCTTTTAGCCCTTCTTTTATTCGAAAATTTTGTTTACCCCATTTCTCGTGGCCCCGTTGGGTTTGGGTGTCACATGATGGGTCGTATGAAGCCCTTGTCCAACAGGTCTTGGATTTTCTCTTTTAATTCCCTCATCTCTGTAGGAGAAAGTCGGTAGGGTGGTCTAGAAACAGGTGCTGCTCCTGGTACCAAGTCAATAGCAAACTCTATCTCCTTATATCGAGGCAGTCCATAGATGTCTTCTGGAAAAACTTCAGGAAACTCGTTGACCACCTCCACTTCTGCCATTTCAGGCTTACTGGTAACAGCTAGGGACGATAAACTAGCCAAAAAACCTACTCCACCCTTCCTTAAATAGCTTTGGGCTTTCAAAGCTGACACAATACGAGGAATTCCCCTAAGCTGGTTAGCTTCAAACGAAAACTGGTCTCCATTAGGTGGCTTGAACACTACTGTTCTAATGTTAAAATCTATTACTACTCCGTACTTGGTTAACCAGTCTATTCCCAAAATCAAATCAAACTCGGGCATATGTAAAAAAACAAAGTCAGCAGAAATCAAATTTCCTTGGATTATAAGCTCTAAATCACGATATAACTCAAATTTCCTTGGATTATAAACGAATGGGTTTCACCTGAATCTATTAGGGCAAAAGAGGGTATACCACCAATAAAAATCACACCAGTAACTACATTAGAATCTGGGTTGGCTTGCTCAGCTGTCATGACATACGCCCTGCTGGTCACCAGCTGTTTCGACTTTAGGCAGTTCCTAGCGATGTGGCCTTGAGCACCAGACTTGTATCAGCCGCTCTGACCAGCTCTACACTGTCCAGAATGGTTCTTTCTGCTCTTGTGGCCTCTGCTGGTTCTTGTTATGTTTCTTGAAAGGCCTTTGTCTTTCTGCTGGAAGGCCTGCCTCTTTTGTTGTCCCTCTTCATCCACCTCCTTCCTGTCTTTTTCAACTCGAAGGGCCTTGTCCACAGTTGCCCTGTAAACCTTAGGCTCAGGTAACTTAACATTAAGATTGAGTGTAGGCCTCAATCCCTCAATAAAAATGTCACAATTTCTCTTCTGGATCCTTACCAATTAGAGGTACAAAGTAGCACCCTCTCTCAATGTCAGACCCGTTGCTCTTAATCAAAGATTAAGTGCACAAAACACGAAAGCTTATAAGTGCACAAAACTGAAAAATATATCATTCAAAATAAGTTCATACTCAAAATATGGACTTTAACTCAAAAATCAGCAGAAACAAACCACAAAAAGAATATAAACTCTGATCAAATCAACACCAAAAACAATACACAGGGCATCCCCCGGTAACGACTCGATACAGTATATATATAATAACTGGGAACTCAACGCATTGGACTCCATCAGCTGACTCAACACTCTAACCAGCTGATCTACCTGCAAAGGCCTGCAATGGCCAACACATAGACAAAGCAGCCCCAAGGGGAAAATAAACGAGGTCAAAACCTCAGTACGAAGAGAAACTCATACAACTAATCAAATCAAGCATGAAACAGATCATGTCATGCAATGCATGAGGCTATCAAGAAATCTCAGATCAAAAGACAGTGAAAACTCATCGTCTGTCTAATCAATAAATCAGTGGCCACATCGCATGTGGAATCATGGGTGCTCCCAGTGCCCTTCACATGCAGCACCAGTAGCATGCAATCTCATCGCTCAACCCAACTGGTGCCTTTCATGCTTGCTGGGGGGTGGGAGCTACCCAAGTGAACCTCAGGGCAACGACACAAATCGCAGCGGGGAGTCGAGGATACGGGAGCCAGTCGACACCTCAATCAATTTATTTTCAAAATTCAGCATGCTGGTACTATACATCATCAATCGGTTCTCAAGGGAATCAGGCTCAATATGATATGCGTGTATGCAATGCCAATAAAATTAGAACAGTATGCAATATCTTACAAAACAGCATAATTAATCAGCTGTATACAATCACACGCAGGTAAAAACATCAAAGCTCAGCTATACCATGCAATACAAAGCTGGGTGACTCCGCTCACAGCCACAAATACAGCAGCACACTACTCATCTCATGCAATCAATCATTCATAACAGCTTAGAAATCATCATCTAAGGCACGGCTAAGCAACCTCTGCATATAGCCAACTCATAACAGACAGTATGTAACAGCTTAGGCACATCAAGCATAACAGGTTACAACACCAGCATACGCACGAAAAAGCTAAGGTAAACTCAACCTATAGCCACCATGTTCACATGCTTATCTCAAGATGTAAATTCAAGCTCAAATCGTACCTTTACTCAATTCTTACCACAGATCTTCAATCCAAGCTCATGGCTGAAACAGCAAGCTCGCTGCCCAAATCCTAGCTCTCGGCCAATAGCTCGGGGCCACCAACTCAGGTCAAAAACTCGAGAGAGCTACGGATCTGCAAAACATCTACGGGAATCAACGCAGATTCACGCTCAAACAGATCACGACGTAAACCTCAAAGGTGGGCCCGCTCAAGCTCTACTACTAAGCTCAAACCCTGTCCAAATAAAGATATCTAAGGGTCGAAACCAACACTATAAACTTCAGTTACCTCAAAAAAAGCTCAACTAGAACTGACAGTGCTAAAATCAAACACACCAGCTTCCTTCGACTCCTATATTCCAGTCACTATCGGCCACCAAACTGGTACAAAATTAAAGCTATCGAATAGATGCTTCCAAATGTCGCACCTTGCTCAAAACCAGTCGGCCAAACTCCAACAATCGGAAGAAGAAGGTCTCGTGTGAACAGTACCAACTAGGGTTTCTAGGGAGGTATTTCGAGAGAGGATGAGTATAGAAATGCGTAAAAATGACTAAGTGTCGATCGATGCAAAGGAATTTATACTCGCCACCCAACAGTTCTCGGCTACAGTGAAATCAGCACATATCAGGATTCCTCACTGTCTCGCACAGCTCAGCACGCGCCATCAATTCATCTCGGGTGTTCAGTACAGCTCTTATACCTAGATCAGACCGGACACCTCAGCTCAGATCCCGCTCCCAGATCTGGTCTCCCCTATAGTATCTTCAGTCAGCTCAGACCCCAACACTATTCCAGCTTAGGCACGAAGACACTACTCAGCTTACGCACCAACAGATCACGGACTCAACAGATTACGCTACTAGGCAGATCACTCTTGCAGATCAGACTCACGCAACTAACAGCTTTTGCTATCCAGCTCAGCTTTCATGCTCAGACCAGCTTAAAGCATTCAGCTCATGATCAGTTCAGCTCACAGAGTGATCCTGCAAATTTTCTCCAAGTTGTACGTCATAACATCTTACGACCAGGCTGATAACTTCTAACAGCTCAGGTGCTACTCGTGATCTGTCCACCCAGACTCATCATATCAGCCTACGGCAAATTGTCCAGCACAGCCTCATAGTTCAGCTCAGAACCTAAGATATTCTTCACCAACTGTCAGTCACGCTCAGCTCTCGTACGCTGTCCAGCTCTCGCGTACATTCCAGCTTACAAATCCAAAATCATCTTTCGCGCATCTAAACAGATCATGCTCACAGACACAGGTTGGCTCTCGCTCAAAGCTGATCCTCACCAACAGCTTTCACCAAATCTGAGGACTATGAACAGCTCCTGACTCTACTGTGCATCTCCATCAGGTTACGCCCAAGCTGATGTCTCCCACCAGCACAGACCAATTCCCGTAATCTGTTCCCTCAGCTCAGGGCTTCCAGAACATCTCCAAGCTGATTCCAGCTTACACTCACATGGGAAATCCTAGGGCTGATCGTCTCTAAGCTGTTGTCCTCAAAACAACTCGCGACAGAAACTCAAACCAACACAATGGGGCAATTCAACCCAGAACTGTTCCACCCAGATCAGCTCGCACCTGATCTGGTCTATTCCCACTCAAAGCTACCAACATCTTACACCAAATCTCCTAAGCTGATCACTAAGACACTGCCTCCATAAACAGCTTACACGCTACCATCCAGCTCAACGTCTATACTTGTTGCTCCGCTCATAGCCATTCTGCCTAACCAGCTCACACCAAAGATGGTCTTGGTTAAGCATCAGAATCCACCAGCAACCCTCTAAGTTGGATCTCCATTCGGTTTCTCACCAAATCTACACATTGAAACAAAACAGCATCAAGGGATGACGTTTAAGCTGACATACCCCGAACAGTCCGTCACTACTGATCCAGCTCAGTGCTTTTCCACAAGAATATCAAACTCCTCATAAGGAAACTCAGCTCAGGTCACCTACCTGCTTCTCATCCAGCAGTACGTACACCATCTTGGAGTGCTTAACTCATCACACCTTACTCAAATTGGCTCGCAGTGGTCAATACAGCTCGCAATAGCTTCAGGACCGAAATCTGCATCCAGTTAGCTGATAGGATCAATATGGATCGAAAAACAGCCTTAGGAGTTCAGAAGGGGGGGGTTGAATGAACTCCTTAGTATTTTAAAATTTTCGAAACCTTAAACACAATTTTTACAAGCGCTGTGAGACCTGATTTTTTGTATTAAGGATTTATTTTGGAAATTAATCGATTGATTAAGAGATTATGTGGGTTTGATCTCTGTTTTGAAGTTTGAGTTGTTTTTCGGGTCGATTTCACTCCTTAGAACAATTCTGGAGATTTTCGATTTTTGAGTTTAGAGGTACCTGCTGATAACAGCTCTGATGACGTCATTCCTTAGTTGGGTTTCGAAGCTGCTGACGTAAACTTTGTTGCTGGCAGCTTAGCGCGTTTTGTATCGCGGGGAAGTTATACGTTGTCGTTTTGATGTGTGCATGGGCTGTCAGCAGTTGGTTGCTAGCGTAGCGTTGTGAGGAGAGCTGGTGATAGCAACGCTGACGTGGATTCAGCAGGAGAGCGCTATAGGATATCGAAACGATGACGTTTTGGTATTTAGATATCAGCTGCTGGTTTTGTTAACGCTTTTAGTATTAGCGCTCAGCTGTTGGAAGCTAAGTGATGTGTTCTATGCGACGCCGTTTCATTTAGTTGGAACGCTGCGTTTTGGAGTTACGCGTGCTTTGTTGTTGTACTCGTAGGGGAGCCTGATGCATGCTTGGAATTATGTATGCTTTATTGTTGGTTGTTTTATGAATTGGGAAACTTATTTTAAGTATTGTTGTATTTTAAATTATATGTTTAAACCGTCGGGCCTAAAAGCGAAAATTTTACCCACTTTTTGTTAGCTTCCGCATGTGTTTATCTGTTGTGATCACGAGGCCTGACAAGCGCCTTGCTTAACTTAAATCCGAGTTACCAGATTTAAGGTATCTCAATATAAAATCAGATTTCTCGACTAACAAATAACGTGCGGAATGAAGTCGATCAATCTGTGAACAGTGTAATAATAAATAAATGCAGTAAACTAAAAGTATAGGGACAAGAAATTTGTTTATGGAAGTTCGGATATCAAATCCTACGTCTCCCCTTCTTCGTTCTTCAGGAAGTTTCCACTAGAAGACTTTGATGAGTACAGACACTGTAAACACCCAATCACCGAGACTCGCTCCAGGTGAACTCCTAGCAACTCCAATCAACAAGCAAACAGTGCTGCTGTTTACAACACTTATAATTTTTCGAACTGCTTTAAACAGCCAGTTCGTTACAGACTCAATCTGAATGATAACAATGAAATTCAATGGTTTTGAGACTGTAAATCTTCTGGTTTCTATACTATGAAGCTCGATTCACAAAAGTGAACCAGAAGATGATATCTCGAAGGTTAAGCTATTAAGAACAACTAAGAAATTGTTCTTCGAGATTGAAAGCACTGGAACTTGAAATAATTTTTGCAGTGTAAATGTTGGTCCGTTTTAAAATAAGGATCACTAAGAGATCAGCAGCAAGAGCGCATTTAAAAGGCTTACGAAATTTTTGCTCGCTGCTGATATAACACTCTGGAGCTGCAATAGCAATCTGCGCTTCGTCAGGGCCAAAATGTCGTATATCCATATTTGAGCAAACGTCGTATAACGTCCTCTGTATACTACGTACAATCGCCCAAAATAGCTCTGACATTGTCTCCTTAATTCCAGGCATTTGTACGATCCAATCGCAACCATTGATTCTTTCCAATTTAAACATATGGTAGCGTTTGAAGTTGTTCGTTCCTTACACCTGAAAGTCCTTTCCGTTAAACATTTCTTTCGCCCTTGAAGTAATTGCTATCTTATCGCTGCTTGTGTATTCGTAGCTGTCACAACTGAATACATAGAGATAACTGAGTATTTGCAACAACTGAAGACTTGCGACTTCTGAAAATATAATGTTCCTAAGTCTGAGTCGAACACTTCTGATAACCTCAAATCTGATGTTCACTGATAGCTCTGTAACCACTTCTGAAATACTGAGATCTGAGAAAACTGAAAAGATACTGTTCACAACTGAAATACTTGAAACGGAAACAATATACCACAACCTGTTACTCAAGTCTGAATACACTTCGCTCTAACAGCAGATATCTCACTGTAGCTACAAGTCTGAATAACTGTTCCCGAAAGGTCAACTCATAAGTCAATGCTTAGCTCAAAAACTCTCGAAACTGGAAAACTGTGACTTAAAATCATGACGTCACGAGATCTGGAAGGTTCAATTCTCTTGTCTTCTGTGAAACTCTCAATGACGTCATGAAATCTGAAATCTTCAATTTCCTTAACTTCTGCGAATACTCTCAAGATCAGTTCTCAGTCTTATTTTGTTATCACCAAAACTTATAAATTTTATCTTAACAATTTCCCCCTTTTTGGTGATGACAAAACTTAGCAGCCTTTGACTTAAAAAGAAACAACAATAAATTGCTCCAAGTCTTCTTAAATATATTAAATAAGTATCACGGTACAAAAGATTTGTACAATACTGAGAAACCAAAAACTTGTAACTATCCATATTTAGATTTATTCATTTAGCCAATATCTCCAGTTTTTCTACCTCGATCCACCACTCCTGCTACCACCACTGCCACCAACTCCAGGAGGAGGCTGACCTCTGCCATGGCTGCTACTTACTTCCCCCTTTTTCATCACCGCCCTTAGTGATAAAGGCAATGAGTTCAGCAAGATTAGTGCTAAGAGAAGCTAATTGCCCCTATGTTTCCACACGTAACTCCAGTAGATCATTACGAATAACAGCCAACTTGTCATCAAATTCTTTAGATAAATGATCTTTGAGATCCTTGACTTCCTTACGAAGATCTGCCAAATCGGTCATTACAAAAGCATTCTGAGCGTGAACTGCTTTCTTAAAGTCATGCAATTCAACCGATAAGGCAGCTGTGTCAGTGTGGACACCCTGTCGAAGATTTTTAATAATGCTTTGAAATGATTGATCTTGTTCAATACGAGCCTCGGCAGTAGCTTTCTCACATGTATCGATCTTTGAAAAGATAGCATTTTGGAGATCGCCAAGTTTGCTTTGTGTTCGCAGCTGCTTGATAGAATTCTCAGAAATAGAACTCCGAAGCTGTGCAAAATTTTCATTGATATCTGTAGCAGTGGCAGTAACAGGTTCAAGAATCTGTTCAACAGAAGTTTCAGTACCCTGAAGAATGTCATCTGTAAAGTGCATAGAGGAAGCAGAAGATGAACTATGATGTGGAGAAGAAAGAACAAAATCTGTAGGAGCTGAATTAATATCTACAACTGGTGAGATCTGTGCACTGAAATCTGGAAGAGCTGAAACTAAGATCTGTATACGATAAGAAACATTATCAACAACTCTTCTTGGAATGCTGAAATCTCCCATAACTGGTCCTATCGGAACGATATTTGTACAAAAAGTAAACTGCCAACTGGCTTCAAACACCCAAACATTGAATACCGCAAAATTTCTGTACATACCCTGTACCAACCCCAAGATTTAACAGGAGGCAGTTGTGAGTCCATACCCTGTATTGGCTTGAAGAATAATCTAGAGGAAGCATAAGATGAACTCTGATGTGGAGAAGAAAGAACAAAATCTGTAGGAGCTGAAGTAATATCTACAACTGGTGAGATCTGTGCACTGAAATCTGGAAGAGCTGAAACTAAGATCTGTATACGATAAGAAACATTATCAACAACTCTTCTTGGAATGCTGAAATCTCCCATAACTGGTCCTATCGGAACGATATTTGTACAAAAAGTAAAACTGCCAACTGGCTTCAAACACCCAAACATTGAATACCGCAAAATTTCTGTACATACCCTGTATCAACCCCAAGATTTAACAGGAGGCAGCTGTGAGTCCATACCCTGTACTGGCTTGAAGAATAATCAAATAGGGGAAAGATCTGTAACAGAAACACGAACAGGCAGTGACGGCCAATTGGAAGAAACACACTTGGTGCACTTGCAAACCAAACGATCAAAGCCTTCCTCAACTATCCATGACCCTTCAATTTTCCGGAGATTTCTAAGCCAGCAAGTAGAGAAGATTGTCTTGTGATTTCTCGGAATATAGAAACCTCGTTCAAGATTTGGTTCTTCAAACAAAAATGAACTAACTGGCCTTGTCCACTTTAATCCATGAGCGCTCATTTGCCTCAGCAGGTTCCTAACTGCCTCTTGGTGAGCTGCTGAAAGAAGGTCCAGAGTTCGCTGATCAATAGTAGTAGTAGGTAGACCGGATACAAGATTGGTGCGTCGTGCTTCCAAAAATTTGCGCAACAATACCTCTCTGTATTTAGCAATGATGAATAATCGTCGATGAATGGCTGTCTCTAAAGAATCTGTTTCGACCCAAGCTAACATTTTCTCTACCTTGGACAGAGTGTCCTGAACTGTTCTCATAGCTATCAAGGTCCTCAGGCTAAAGGAATGAAAGAATGAATTCATTTCCGTGATAACTTTCTCTCTCAGCAAAATGAGAAAGTCAATATCCCCACAAATCAGTTGAAATTGCTCACGGGCCAGGTGCTGGCTTCTCGAGAAATCCCTTCCCTTTATCATTAGCAGCAATCTTGGGAAGATGTGCCCTGTACCAATCACCATCTTCAACACCTCTAATCTCAATTGTACTACAGAACTTGATTTTTGTAGGCTCTGCTGAAGTTAGTGAAGGTAGCATCATTCCTTCAGGAATTTGAGCCAAACGCTCTTCGATGGTCAGAGATTCATCGTCAGCTTCTTAACAAACGCCACCGTAGCCACGTCTGGCTCATCTGTTTCACCACGAGCATCAATTGTTTTATTCATGGCAACGTAAGTGTTTACCGTCTTTTCAGAGAGAATTTTCAAAGGAGGGAACGTCTTTGCCTCTCCCAGAGTAACAGCAGGGTCGCCCTTCAGAAGAACACAAATTTGAGCAGCAAACCCCTTGGATCTTCTGGTGGTTCTATCCAGCATTTCCTTCAAGACCTCAAAAATAATTTCGCTCCAGTTGACCTTAATCCAGAAATGAATAGCAGTCATCTTCAAAAATCTTTCGTGGTTTACAGCATCAAAGGAACCCGCTTTCACAGTAATGGATTTTGCCAAGATATCGTTCAACAAACGAAACTCATATTTCAGCAATCTCTTCTTGCATGAGAACTGAACAGGCTTACCAGAATTAGAGAACATAGTTCTTACCTGCAAAACCAAATCATTCGGTACTTCTTACAAATCGATTAACCCATCAGTAGGAAGATTGAATACCCCGGCAAACCTACTTACAGAAATTTCGACATATTTTCCTGAGACGGCACTAACATCACCATCTTGGATAAGAGCGGTGTCAAAGAACTGTTCAAGTTCCTGCTCATAAAATACTGACGGACAACCTAGAAAACCTCTAAGCCCAGTAGTCTCTAGGGCTCGGAACATGTTCACCATACCATCGTTGTCTTGAATCCCTAAAACAGAGTCGAAGTTGATTTGAGCGTTGGAGATGTAAGAAGATGCCATTTCTGATAGTATAACGAACAAGAGAACGCCTAGAGAAGAAAATAATCTGCAAGCAGAGAGCACAAGAGAGCAGAAATGCATGGGACAAGTTCCTGCTCATAAAATACTGACGGACAACCTAGAAAACCTCTAAGCCCAGTAGCCTCTAGGGCTCGGAACATGTTCACCATACCATCGTTGTCCTGAATCCCTAAAATAGAGTCGAAGTTGATTTGAGCGTTGGAGATGTAAGAAGATGCCATTTCTGATAGTATAACGAACAAGAGAACGCCTGAGAAGAAAATAATCTGCAAGCAGAGAGCACAAGAGAGCAGAAATGCATGGGAGTTTGAAAGTGATATGCGCAATGTAAGAGTAAAGAGAAAAGGAAACGCCGTAAATATAAACAAGAATGCAAAAAGGTACCAGAGAGAGAAAATGTGGATGTGACGTTTCGCATGATTACAACCACGTGTCAATCATCCAATGGCGCAAATAAGATTTTGAAAATATTGTAAAATGATTTTGAAAAGATTTAGACAATATTGCAAAATAAAAGAATATTTTAAAGATTATTTCAAATTTTGACCGCGAGAGTGAAAAGGTATAGATAACTAGCGCCAAATACTTAACACGTCACAACCTTAAGATCTGTTTAATGTATCAGCAGGGGTGTTGCGAGATCTGATCATGGATAAGTATCAACTGTGTATACATGACATCTGAGTGTATCCAGATCTCACATATTCAGTTGACTCAGCACTTATTAATTCAGATCTCTCGTTCCCCCTAAAGCTGAGACCTCCCAGTCTGATATTTTATCAAACCTGAATTCCACGATGTTCCCCTCGAACAGTAGACTCAGATTTGACAAAACAAGAAGCTGTTCAACCTGCAAATTGTTAGCGCAAAGACAATCAAGGTATTTCTAAGAGACCCAATAGATTTCTAAAATAAGAAAACTTAGCGTCTGGCAGGGGCTTTGTGAAGATGTCAGCTACTTGCTGCTCAGTCGACACATACTCCAGCTTGACGTCCTTCTTGAGTACATGGTCTCTTATAAAATGATTCCTGATGTTTATATGCTTCGTTCTAGAATGCAGCACTGGATTTTGAGTAATCGCGATGGCACTGGTGTTGTCACAGAGAATAGGCTCTTCAGAAGCATCAATGCCATAGTCCTTAAGCTGGTGTTGTATCCATAAGATCTGAGCACAGCAGCTTCCAGCCGCTAAGTACTCTGCTTCAGCTGTGGACGTTGCAATAGATGTTTGCTTCTTACTGAACCAGGAAATCAATTATATCCTAAGAATTGACAAGTAGCACTGGTCTTTTACGATCAACTCTACATCCTGCATAGTCTGCATCACTATAACCGATTAGTTGAAAACCATGAGTCTTTGGGATACCAAAGACCCACATTGGAAGTTCCTTTTAAATATTTCAAGATCCGTTTTACAGCAATATAATGTGATTGCCTTGGCTCCGCGTGGAATCTAGCACACATACAGACAGCAAACATGATGTCTGGTCTGCTAGCAGTCAAGTAAAGCAGGGAGCCTATTATACCACAATATAATGATACCTCGATGGCAGTACCAGCTTCGTATTTGTCCAGCTTGATTGATGAGCTAATTGGGGTCGCAGCTGCTGAACAGTTGTCCATGCCAAATTTCTTCAGTAGTTATTTCGTATACTTAGCTTGATTAATGAAGATTCCATTATCCAGCTGTCTAACTTGTAATCCCAGAAAGAACGTTAGCTCGCCCATCATGCTCATCTCAAATTTGTCCTGCATTAGCTTAGAAAACTTCTGACATATCTTGGGGTTAGTTGACCCAAATATGATATCATCAACGTAAATCTGAACTAACAGAACATGATCAGCTTTGACAAATTTAAATAGAGTCTTATCCACTGTGCCTATTGTGAAATGATGATCAATTAGGAATTTAGACAGTGTATCATACCAAGCTCTGGGTGCTTGCTTCAACCCATACAGAGCTTTATCCAGCTTATAACATACTCTGGATATGTATGATTTACGAAGCCATGAGGTTGTGCAACATACACTTCCTCTGTTAGGATGCCATTAAGAAATGCGCTTTTAACATCCATTTGAAAGACCTTAAAGTCTTTGAATGCAGCGTATGCAAGGAACATGTGTATAGCTTCTAATCTAGCTACTGGTGCGAAGGTTTCATCAAAATCTATTCCTTCCATTTGCCTAAATCCTTGGTCTATCAGTCTAGATTTGTTTCTTGTTACTATTCCATCTTCATTCAGTTTGTTCCTAAAGACCCATCTAGTTCCTATGTTAGGATAAAATTTATAGTTTTGGTGATAACAAAATAGGTCAAGTTACACTTGTATAATCAGTCGTTGAAAATGGTGATAACAGGATCTAGACGCAAGTTTCATATCCAGTCGCATTTGATAACCAGTCGAGAGCTACAGTGAGTTTCTTAACCAGTCGAGGGTATTTGAGATGTTGATCGTTGTGTGGCGGGATCTGTTTGTGCAACATCTGTTTGAGCAACATCTGTTTGGACATCTTGTGCATTCGTCGCTTCAGCTCCAGCAGCAGGCACACTTGGAGAGATCTGATCCCGTTTTGAGTCAATTTTAGTTAAATCGATGACTACTGGATTACCTGTCAGATCTTGTTGAGCATTGTTGTGCGGTGTGTCCAGTGCTGGTTCCATCTCTTCTGAATGTCTTTGTTGTGCCACGTCATCAATGCTGGTTGATTCTAGACGTGTACATAGATCGTTAAGGCTCGCAGCTCAGTTGGATCTAAAACTTGTCTCATCAAAGACAACGTGTTCTGACTCTTCAACAATTAGACTTCTATTGTTGAATACTCGATAAGCCTTGCTCACTGCTGAATAACCTAGAAAGATACCTGCATCAGATTTTGCATCAAAAGCTGTTAGGTGCTTTTTACCATTATTATGAATGAAATACCTGCACCCAAACACCCTGAAAAATGAAATATCAGGTTTCTTGCCACTCCAGATCTCATATGGGTTTTTATCGTGCAACTTGTTAATCATAGATCTGTTCTGAGTGTAGCAAGATGTATTAACTGCTTCTGTCCAAAATTTTTGTGAAATTACAGAAGAAGCAATCATTGATCTAGCAGCTCCTTTTAAAGTGCGATTTATCCTCTCAACCAGCCCGTTCTGTTGAGGAGTTCTAGCTGCAGAAAGCTCATGCTTTATCCCTATATCATCCAGATAAAAAGATAATTTTTGATTTAAAAACTCGGTACCACGATCATTTCTTATCCTGTTGACTGTACAAGATCTGTCATTTTGTAAACGTTTTAAAAGCCGAATGAGTTGGTCAGCGGTATCAGATTTTGCTTTTAAAAACAACACCCAAGTGAATTTTGCAAAATCATCAACAACAACTAGGGTGTAGTTCGTTCCCACTAAGCTTGTTACGGGAATAGGACCAAAAAGATCCATATGTAAAAGATCTAAGCTTCTGGAAGAACGTTTACCGCCTTTCTTTTTAAAAGTAGAACGGATTTGTTTACCAAGCTGACATGCGGCACAGATCTTGTCCTTAGAAAAATTGATTTTGGTAATACTAGAAACCAGTTCATGCTGACTCAAATGGGCAAGCGTTTTAAAGTTCAGATGGTTCATTCGCTGATGCCACAACCAGCTCTTGGAAGAATTAGCTGCAAGACAAATTTGTTCATATCCCATTTGCTCTGACCAGTTGATAATGTAGGTGTTCCCCGATCTTTTACCTACCAACACAGTCAGACCATTTGGACTCTGAACTGTGCATGTGTGTTGTTGAAAGTTAACTATGTAACCCTTGTCACATAGCTGGCTTATGCTAATCAAATTATAGTGCAAATTATCAACAACTAAAATATCAGATATTGAAATGTTACCGTGGGTAAGCTTACCCTTACCCACAGTGTTACCATGTGAGTTATCACCAAAAACTATTTTTGCTCCTTTGTGTGGAGTAACATCTGATAGCAGCTTTGGGTTTCCAGTCATGTGTCTTGCACACCCACTATCCAGGTACCATATGATTTACTCATCTCCAGCTTTGTACTTGTTATCCTGCAATCATAAAAACAGATTTTGGTACCCAATTTTACTTGGGTCCAGATAGGATTACCCCTTTCGGGACCCATGCCTGGGCTGGTGAGAAACAAACGACTTAGAACCAGCTTTTGCTTTATCTTTGTCAAGTCTGTTCTTTAGCCAGCTTGGCTTGGAGTTCTCAGGTCTTAGAAAACCGATACCAGCTTTTCCTTTTTGATTCAGCTTTGAAGAGTTCTGGTCATCATACCTCACTGACTCGCATGTATCATGTGTCATACTGGCTTTGACAAATCTCATCTTTTTGAACTTTTCATATACCAGATATGACTGAGTACTGGTTTCTCCAGCGCTGCTTTCACTAAAATTGAAACCTAATCCAGTTCTATCATTCGCTGGCTTCTGAATTTCACACAACTTATCTAGAGAAACAAAAGACTGGGTCCAGGAGCTCATTATCAGATTTAACTTCAATTTCAGACTTGAGCTCACTGGATATTATCCTCAAAGATTCATTCTCAGTCTTCAGCTTAGTCAACTAAATTTGTAAACTGTCAGTTTTACCAAGTTGAACAGATCTTGGTTCCACTGAACTATTTTTCAATCTACGTTTTCAGCTTTGACTTCCTCGAATGTCTGAGAAAGCTTACGGTACTCATGTACCATTTCATTTAATGCAGTGATTAGGTCCTCTCGTGTAAATTCAGTTTTTGAAAAATCGAATAACTCATCTTCCAAAGTCTGATTAGCCATGAGACAGTGAACTTCCTCCTGTTCACTATCGCTGGATGAAGAGATGTTTGATGAGGAATCTGTATCGGTATCAGCCCAGTTCTTGTTGCTCTCCTCAGCAACTAGTACTTTGCGATCATTCTTTCTACTGGGCCTCTTATCAGCTCTTGTCCTCATCCTTCTATCATTTGATCTTTCCTTGGATCTATCATCTTTCTTCTCATCCCTCTTGAATCTTTCCTCTTTCTTGGGCCTGTTGCAATCAGCAGCAAAATGCCCTGGACGACTACAGTTAAAACAATTTTGGTCAGTGGTAACCTTATCAGATTTATGTGCATTATTATAAGAGAAAGAAGGGTTGTAGGATTTTCTCATGAATTTCCCAAACTTCTTAACGAAGAGGGACATGGCATCGTTGCTGAGCTATTCTTCGAATTTTTCGTGATTGGAGAGCACTGTTCAGATGTTGTTGCTGCTAATGCTTTTGTCGAGTGAGATGTTGAGGGTCCAGCTTCAGATCTTGTATCTAACTCAAACTCATAAGCTTTAAGATTTGCAAAGAGGTCATGCAATTCCAGCTTGTTCAGATCTTTGGATTCATGCATAGCCATGGTCTTAACATCCCACTCTCTGGGCAACGCTCTCATCACCTTCAACGCCAACTCACGGTTG
>KQ991608.1:1132-19552 GCA_001598015.1 Dorcoceras hygrometricum
TTTGACGGCCCAATCGACTAGGAACAGTTCAGAATACACAGTGACTATTAGATGTGTTTCATGATAGCCGTCATACCCACTATCACATCTAACATACACTTTAGTGCATTCTAGGTCTTTACTCAACGCAATTGTAAATCATCATACACACAATGAAAGTAAAGAATGCCATATAAATAAAATGCGAATATCATATATAAAGATTGTCATATACAAGAGTCTATAAACCCACACGCCACAAGTTGGCTAGTTGTGCATCTACTCTAACACGATCAACAAAAACAGCAACATCGCTCTTCAAACCTGCCCACAGTAGTGCGGCTTCAAGGCATGGTACATCTTCCTTAGACCAGGATGGACGCTATGTCTACTACAGTGAGCTTCTCTCAAGATCTCCTCCTTAAAATCAATCAGATTTGGCACTACCAACCTGCCACGAAACCTCAAACAACCATCAGATATGACAGTGTAATATTCCAACTGTCCAGCTCGAGCCTTCAACTTCAACTCATGGATATACGGATCCGTTCTCTGAGCTGCCCTACTACTCGAAACAATATGTGGCTCAACTTGAAAAGATGACACCACAACATAGTCATCACCCGGGTAAAAACGTCAATCAGTAGTGCTCAGATGCTCATGAAATTTCGAGATGCTTAGCGATGCAAGCATCGACACTTGAGCTTTCCTGCTCAATGCATCAGCAACTACATTTACTTTCCCAGGCTGATACTGAATCTCGCAATCGAAATCCTTAAGCAGCTCCATCCATCTACGCTGTCTCATATTCAAATCTTACTGAGAGAAAAGATACTGAAGACTCTTGTGGTCCGTATACACCACAAACTGTTCGCCATATAGATAGTGGTGCCAAATCTTCAAATCAAAGACCACTGCTGCTAACCCAAAATCATGAACTGGGTATCGAGTCTCATGCGGTTTCAACTGACGAGAGGCAACACAATGACTCGACCATTTTGCATCAACACTCAACCCAATCCATTAAGCGAAGCATCTGAACAAACCATAAAACCTCCTGAACCTGAAGGCAAAGCTAACACAGGCGCTGAAGTTAGCTTCTCCTTGAGTAGTTGAAAGCTGTTCTCGCATTGCTCCGTCCAAACAAATCTCTTGTCTTTATGGGTCAGGTGCATCATAAACTTAGCTATACTACAGAATCCCTCAAATGAAGCAGCGATAATAGCTATCTAATACCAAAAAACTACGAATCTCTGATACATTCTTGGGACGCTCCCAGTTTACTACGGCCTCTACCTTACTGGGATCAACAGACAATCCTTCGACCGAAATGACATGACCCATAAAACACTACTCTATCCAACCAAAACTCGCATTTAGAGAACTTGACGTACAACTGCGAGTCTCTTAGTGTTTGGAGAACCAACCTCAAATGCTCTTTATGTTGCATCAGAGTCTTTGAGTACACCAAAATATCATCGATGAAAACAATTACAAACTGATCGATGAACTCTCTAAAGACTCGATTCATCAAATCCATGAAAACTGCAGGAGCATTAGTCAACCAAATACCAAGAACTCGTAATGCCCGTACCTCGTTCAAAACGTAGTTTTCGCAACATATTGCTCTCGAATCCGCAACTGATGATATCTCGAACGCAGATCGATCCTAGAAAACACAGCTGAACCCTGAAGCTGATCGAACAAATCATCGATCTCGGTAAAGGGTACCTCGATTCATCAAATCCATGAAAACTGCAGGAGCATTAGTCAACCAAATACCAAGAACTCGTAATGCCCATACCTCGTTCAAAACGTAGTTTTCGCAAAATATTGCTCTCGAATCCGCAACCGATGATACCTCGAACGCATATCGATCCTAGAAAACACAGCTGAACCCTGAAGCTGATCGAACAAATCATCGATCTCGGTAAAGGGTACTTATTCTTCACAGTAGTCTTGTTCAGTTTCCTGAAGTCGATGCACATCCTTATCGAACCATCATTATTTTTCACAAACAAGATAGGAGCTCCCCACGGTGACATGCTCGGTCGAATAAAACGTTTCTCCAACAAATCGCTAAGCTGTACCTTTAGCTCCCTCAACTCGGCCACCAGGAATCTCCTCCGGAAACACATCAGGAAAATCACGAGCAACGGGGATGTCACTAAGCTCTACATACGACTTCGAGGATGAGTCTAAAGAGTAAATCATAAACCCGACATTGTCCAATGACAACAGGCCAAACATCTCCATAGCAGAGATCAACGGATCTTTGGTTGGGAATCATGGCCGTAGAAGTTCCACTTCTCGCCAGACTGGGGTCGAAAACGCACGACGCCATGGAAACAGTGCACGATGGCCCTAAAACTAGACAACACGTCCATTTCTACTATGCAATCGAAATCTCACATCACTATTCGAATCAAGTTCGCTAATAACACATTCTCACCAAACCTAAGAATGCCATTCAACAAAATCTCTTGGGAGAACAGGCTCGCGCCGGCAGGAGTCGCAACAGAAACAACATCACATAAAGAAGTGGTATGCAAACCATGCTCAACCACAAATGCATCAGCTATAAACGAATGTGATGCTCCGGTATCAAACAATACATGTACAGGAAAATCAAAGACAATATAAGTACTTGCAATCACTCCTCCTGGAGTGCCTTTCGCTTGCTCCCTAGTCATGGCATTCACCTGGGCATGCTGAGGTCCTGAGAATTGGGGCTAGGAAGACTGTCCAAATCGCAAAGGACCAGGCTTCTGGAACGGCCTATACTGAGTCTCTCCCACCCTCTGCTGCGGAGCAGGAAAATAACGATCTCTTGATGACCCACCAGAATGACCCTGCGGTGGGGCAGCGGTGTGCTGTGATCCAGCCAATGGGCACACTCTCGCAAAATGTCCATATTGCCCACAAATGTTGCACGCACCCTGAACCCCTGTACACTACGTTGAAGGGTGTCTGCCACCACACTGGCCACAAAAGGTAGCCCTAGGACTACTACTACTGCTCGAACTGCCCGAGCCAGAAGAACTAGAACCCCGCTTCTTCTTGAACTGATGGCCACGAGGCATAAACCTGTGGCGCCCAGACTGTTGCGCTGACTGCTGGGGCTGCTGCTGAGATGACCGGGGAAACTGGGGAGGTTGCACCCCTGGAACATTGGGACGTGAACCTTGGGGGAACATAGACAAGAAGAGAAGAAAACCTTCGAGCATACTCTCCCACCGACATTGTTTCCTCAACCAAGTTATCAAACTCTCGCTCCCAGGCATTCACATAAGACTCTGGAACATACTCCTGACGGAACGTAGTACAAAAACTATCCCAAGTAATCCCCATACCAGTCTCCTCGAGAGTACGGGAAGCGCCTCTCCACCAGCGCTCTGCATTCTTACTCAGCTGAAAGGTCGCCAAAATCAGTCTGCACTCATCATCATAGCGCACTCTATCAAACAGTCTGGTAATATGCTGCAGCCAGGACTCAGCATCGGAACTACTGTCGTCACCATCGAAATTCTGAGGATTCATACGCTGAAACCTTGCCTTTCCATCTCGTCCACACGGGCCTCCAAAACATCAACCTCGTCGTCAACCTGCCTAGCACGCCTACGAACAGGAACTCTACGCTCCATCTCCTCGTTCTGACCCTCAGATTCTATCAGATTCTGCCTGATAGCTCTACCCCTGCGTCTAGGCGGCATCTAAGCAAACACTGATACAGTAAGATCACACAACAAATATATCACATAGTCAAGCACATACAACAAACAACAAAGTGCCTAGAATCAAGTGTGATCAAAAGAATTCGAGCTTATCACAGTTTAAGCTCTGATACCAAAAATGACAAGCCCGGTGCACAACACAGAGATTAACCACGCAATAAACAACCGCGGAAGCATTTAAAAGTGTTAAAATTTTTCGCTTCGACCTGACTTAGAAAACATAATTTAAAAATACATTGATACTCAAAATATTGGTTTTACAACAACCCAAAAGCTGAACCCTAACAGCTGCATAACACATATACAATCATCGAGTATCCCAAAAACAAAACTAATAATCAGCAATAGAACATTACATCCTTACGGGACATCCCCCGACAACGACTCTATTGCATTATCATATAATATACATAATTGGGACACTCTATCCACCTCCTGGGGCACAACCAGCTGAGAAACCACGGTAACCTGAACACACATAAACAGGAAAAACAACCAGCCCCAGAGGGACATGGGGTCAAACCCCAGTATGGAGAGCAATATAAACAGCAGATAGATATCAACAGATATAAATGCACGTGCTATGCATGTGACTGCATGATGCAAGGCTACAAACGAATCAGAAAGCCAAAGGAGCTCAAGAACTAGCTCAATAGCTGTCAAACAGATCGAACAAGAGATAAGTGGCCATGAGGTGTGTGAGAGCGTGGTAGCTATCCACTCGTCCCAACACACTGTACCAGAGCATAAACTCAATCATTAAACCTGCTGTTGCCAAAGCTCATGAGAGCGTGGTAGCTATCCACTCGTCTCATAGCGGCTAACAGATAACCCAGCAGGGAGATGAGGAGCACGGTATTGCCGCTCGTCCTCAACAACATCTCCTGGTACATACGAGTTAGCACAACAACAACAATGGCTAACATATATGAGCTCAACAGGAAAGATGCGTGTATGCCAATGCAACAGCTCACAATAACCAGCACATAACAACAGTAAGCAATAACAGCACGTTAGCATACACTGCACAGCGTACCAGAAAGCACACATACATATCCATGCCTATCCCAAAGCTGTAAAACAAGATCAAATCCGTACCTTCAGTTTCTGAGCTATAATTACCACAACAAAGTCCCGAGTAACTCAAATCTGTCACCTGCTTGGCCAAACAACAACAACCAGATCAGGGAAATTACGCACAAAAACACAAACTGGGAGCCACCAGCTCAACCCAGCTCTAATCTACCTTTCTAGCACAACAAATAGTTCTAAACGAAGCGGAAGGTAGAATCTAGTACTTACTCAAAGCACTATCTGAACAGAAGAACCAAATCTGCAGACTAAGAACAACAACGCACTGTAGCTTCTTCGCGTTCTTTTTCCAGCTTAACCCAAGCCTTCGAAAGTGGTTGCAATGGAAGCGTCTCAACAAGGGGAACTCAACGCTACCAATCTACTCCAGTCGGAGTCTTCTACCGTCGGCAATCAGAGAAGATAACGTTCGGTGAACAGTAGCTAGGGTATCGCGACAGAGTAAACTCACGGAAAATATTCTAAGTATCGGGGAAAGATATCGCATACGAATGGTCAAAGTCCTCTGTTATATAACTTAAATCTCCCAAATCTGATGAACAGTAGCCACCGACAACACAGGGCTTCATAGCTGTCACCAACTCAGATCTGAGTACTACTCCAGATCTGGACTCTACGCCAAAACAGATTTGGACTGCTCCAAATGACGTCGCACATGAACACGCTCATAGCGACCAGCTCACACACATCTAGATCTCAGATCTCAGCTGGTTCTTCTAAATGACATCGTACAACAATCCAACTAAGTCATACACGTGTCTCGCTAAACGGTGTCGCATCGCTCCAAACCAGAACACTCAGATCTCACGCTCGAAGACCAGTGAAATATAAAAACCATGAACCGCACCGATCTACACCAAAACCACAAACTGGGCCGGTCCGCACAATACTAGCATATTTCCCACCTAAAATCTGGTTTCTCCCAAACGATGTCGCTTCGCTATCCGCGCAGGGGATTCAACTAGCGTATCCAGAATGGCTTGCGACAACCATATTTGACCTCTAGCCATTACCATCAAATAGCGCTAAAGCCGAAGTCACCAACCAACACTTATCAACTCCCAAATCTAATTATTACCCTGTAGAACTCTCCAATCGACCAGAGATGCTTCCAAAATCTTTATATAGAGACCCGATTACGTTCATCAAGTATACCAGCTCAGATCTGGCCCGTCCCAGATCTGCTCACGTCAAATCTTATCTATACTAAACACGATTAATTAATTTAATTGTTCCACAAATCTTTTGGGTCTCACAACCACCCGAAGCAGCTTCTCACCATCAACTTAGCACGGAACCTAAGATCAACTTTCCAAGATGATCCATCTCAATCGATAACTCCCTAAGCTGATAATCTCAATTAGTTATCATTAATCTGAACTGATTAAACCGTTAATTACCTTTGCTAATTACAGTCCTCACATTATCTCCTCCTTAAGAGATTTCGTCATCGAAATCAAACACAACAGTCCGCACAAACAGAACAGATCACAACTAAAACTATCAAAATGAAATCACAAATTGACGCCACCAGATCACCAAAATAGATCACAGACCAAACACCGATAGAAAATACATGGAGGAATTCAGTACTCAAAAAGATGAGACCATTTTTGTCTCGTCTAGGCTGCCACTTCACAGGTAGCCTCTTCTATTCCATGTCCACTGCATTGCACGATAACTCAAGGTATTGTCTTATTCCTCAATTGTTTCTCTTAATGTCCATAATTCTCACGGGATACACAATGAGGATCAGGGTCTGGTCCAGCTTACTTCATCAGTCACAACACATGGAAAGATTTGGCTCATAATTCCTCATCCTTGATACATGAAACTCATCATGCATCGATGACAACTCAGTCGGAAACTGCAATCTGTATGCCAAAATCCAATCCGCTCGATAATCTCACACGGACCGATGAATTTAGGAGCTAAATTAATCTCCAATCCAAATCCCAACACAAAATT
Organism: Dorcoceras hygrometricum; assembly: GCA_001598015.1. Taxonomy (NCBI): domain Eukaryota; kingdom Viridiplantae; phylum Streptophyta; class Magnoliopsida; order Lamiales; family Gesneriaceae; genus Dorcoceras; species Dorcoceras hygrometricum. The sequence goes on from KQ991608.1 coordinate 7,906, forward strand.
GGAAGGAGAAAATCGCAGAAACACACGATCAACAACCCGAAACTCCAAATATCTACACCTTTCATTCGTAATTTGGCTTGGCGATCTCGTGCAGCTTTCGGTCTCGGTCGATTAAAATCTTCTTGGTCCTAACTATGCTGCACAAACTCTGGTGAAAACCACTGATTTTCCCAACTTCTTCCAGTCGATTAGGCAATTTTCCCTTCCTACCATAAGAATCCTCAAATGATGGCACCTGATCGTCACTTGGTAGCTAAAGCAGCACGAAAACTCTACCAAGGACAAGATATCCTACCAACCACCACTGAAAACCAGCGCTACAGCTTGCAGCATATCCTCTAGAATCTACATGGTCTGATCTGATTGGCAATCTGTCTGAGAAATATGCTAGTATCATAGCCAATCTAGACCTCAGATCGACCTACAAGCTCTTCCAGAATCGGGTAGTAAACCTAAAGTCTTTGTAGAATGCTATCGACACCGGGAAACCATTCAACCTCACCACATGGTCGACGTAAAGTCTTGCCATTTTCTTCATAGAACCTGACGCACCAAAAGGGACATAGCAGGGGCTGACTTAAACGATCGGTCGACCAATACCCATATCGTCTCACAACCTCGGCAGGAACGAGGTAACTAAATCCATAGACCTATGCTCCCAATTCACTGGAGCACTCTTAAACGTAGAAGTACCAAAACACACCAAAATGTCTCCCGATCATGAGGTACAATCCACGCAGGGAGAGTAGCTAAGCATGTTCTAAGCTGGCTCCAATTCAGTTCAGCTTAGCTTACCAGACCACACAGCCTACCCAGACCGGCACACGTAAAGATTAGCAAGGGCCCTACGCTGTTACTCAGCTCAAGACATACAACTCGCTTCAAAACTGAAGCCCAACGCAACATGAATCACAATGACATGCTACCTAATCAGATAGCACTACTCAACTCACAAGTGCCTTCAGGCCAGCTGTGAGACCCGAAAGATTTGTGGATTGATTAATTTAATTAATCTGGTTTAACATAGACTAGATCAGGCGTGAGCTGATCTGGGACAGGCCAGCTTTGAGCTGGTATGCTTAGTGAATGTACGCTGGTTTTTGTGTGGATTCAGATTTGGGCTAGTTTTCGTAGGACGATTAGATCTGACTGATTGGAGAATTGTGTCACAAGTCATTTTGGGTACGCTAAGTAGTTTTCTATCTTCAAAGCTGGTTTCGAAGCGGGTGCTGGAGCGACGTCGTTTGGAGGAAACCAACTTTGAAGAGAGAAAACTGGTAGCGCTACGTGAATCGGTTCGGTTTGTAATTTGGTGTAGACTGGTACCGGGTTGTCCAGAACGGAGGATTGTGCGACGTCCTTTTGGGTTACCAGTAGACGATGGCCAAGTGTATTATGAGATCTAGTGTAACGCCTAGAAATTTCTGAATACGAAGAAATGAGTGCATGACTAAGGGGAAAATAATTTTAGAAGATTACATGACATTTTATATGATTTATTTATGATTTTTATGTTGCATGGTATGCATGTCATGCTTCAGTCTGTTTGAGTTTACGGACGCGTGGATGAGACTAGGGACGACCTAGATGAAATTATTTAGTAGATATTTAAGTATTGGATTTTTAAAAATAAATTTATTAATTTAAGCAGCAATTTTCGAAAATTGGGGCTTTTATTTATTTTTGACAGAAACCCGTTTTCCGTCTATACGGGATGCTTTATTGAACTTTATTGCATTTTAAAACTGGGGAGGCCTTTAATTACGAAAATTAGACATTTTAAAGCCAACTTTAAAGTTTTAATGAATATTTCAATTAGTGGAGGAGGGGTAAGCATGTAAAATCATTTTTTTATTTTCTTAATTAATCATGCGGGGTCATTTTTGGCACCTTCATTTCTTTCATTCCAACTCTAAACAATTTTAACCCTAGCCATAGCCTCCACTTCCTCATCCCTCACTTTCACGCCCCACTCCCTCCCTCAAGCTTAAAAAATTTCGAGAATTTTGGTGAATCCAAGGTGGTTTCTGTCCTGATCTCGCGTCCTCTACGTCGGTAACTCGCAGATATCATCTTTCTCCAAGCCAGACATGTAATATAGATTCCTTTTATCACCATTTAAGCCATAATAAACTGTTTTGATGTTTAATGCATGATTTGTATGTGATTAATGTAGATCTATGCACAAGTGTTTGATATCCATGCATGATCCATGTTTTTCCATCCACGTTTAACCCCTGTTCTTGTGTTGCTTCGGCTAAGGGGCTGTTCATGGGACTATGGCTCGCATCTAGGTGGTTCAAGGTGGTCCTAGGGAGGCTTAGAAGCGGTCTATGTTGGAGAGTTGAGGGCCGAATCACGGCTGAGCCAAGGATCGAGCGCACATCGCGTGTTGGTGCGTCGCCCATGTGGCGCCTTCACGCGATTCGTTCTCCCTGGTGCGACCATGGTTCGGGGTGAGGTTGGTTCGAGATCGACCGGCTGGACCTGGGAATGGTCCAGACGGCGGGGCTCCGGCCATGGGTGGCGGAGCAGGCGATCGAAGGGGAGGAACGGCAGGCGAATTTTAAAGTTATGGGCTAAGTTCAATTTTTTTAAGTTAAGTCTAGAGTTAGTGGGCCAGACTCCTGAACCAGTCCTTGACCGAAGCAGAAAATGTAGAAGCCCGAGAATATATATTTAATTACATATGTATTATTGTATGTACGTAAATGTTTTAAAGGAAATGATTAAATATACATTTATGGGCTAAACTTTTAAATTGCATTATTTTAAGAAATGCACGCATCATGAGATTTTACGAAACGATCAGGCATTACCTTTTTTTAGATAAAACCCGAGGGATTGAAGTGATGTGACAAAGTTTAATGATGGGAGCTAGTCGGGTAGCCATGCCCGGGGATCCCCTGTTTTAATGTATGATTATGAGCCTATGGATTCATGTGATCACGACATGGTGTAGTGGCATAGTAGGTGCTTGGGATCCCAAGGTAAGGTCGGGTGAACCGCACCGCCACGTACGTTGATTATTTCAACTGATCAGTTACACGTCCGCTCGCATTCACTGATACGACTCATACGTTTTTCATGTTACGTTATGTCATGTCTTATGCACGCTATATGTTATGATATGTTATGAAATGTACGACAAGGTTTTAAGATCATCCATGCATGCATGTTTTAAAGTTATATTACTACAAGTATGTGCTTGCATGTGACTTTATGTATATCTACCTTGTTATTTTAAAAAATAGAGCATGCTGAGCCTCTAGGCTCACTAGGTCTAAATGGTGCAGGTGATGACCCTGTTGATTTCATGCCGACCTGTGGTGAGGACCTATGAGCGCCTGTCACAGCAGTACCCCGTGACCACTATGATGTCTCTATTTTGTTATGATACGCTTTTCAGAAATTGATTTTTAGCATGTTCATGTTCAGTACTTTTACTCAGTCTGGTTTAAAACATTATGAATGATTTTATGTTTTAGAATATTTATTTACTTCTGTTTCAAGTATTGTTGATAAAATGATTTAAGAGGGAAACTTCTGTTTCAAGTATTGTTGAGAAAATGATTTAAGAGGGAAAGAGCCATACCTATTAGTTATTTATTCCGCACATGATTTAAAAAAAATTCTAAATACAGTTCGTTTCAGTTGGTATTAGAGTGGTGGTTCTGGTGGGGTACTAGTCTGCTGCGTGGATCTCGAAAGTCGCACTACCAGTCTGTGAGTTTTATAGTTTTACGATTTCTGTATGTTCGCATGCTGCATGTTTTAATTCTGCATGAGTTTTGCCTTAGAATTTTAAGATTTAGACGCTTATTCATGTACTTAGATTTACGTGAGAAGGTTTTGGTGTACCAGTGAGTTTTATAGTTTTACGATTTCTGTATGTTCGCATGCTGCATGTTTTAATTCTGCATGAGTTTTGCCTTAGAATTTTAAGATTTAGACGCTTATTCATGTACTTAGATTTACGTGAGAAGGTTTTGGTGTACCAGTATGCCTCCTAGACGCGATAGGACCCAACAGGATGATGCTACGCCTCCTCCTCCCCCACCTCCTCAATTGACACCGTACGAGAGGGCTAGTGAGGATATGCTAGCCGGGATCACCAGGCTTTTGGAGAGACAGCCGGAGCGACCCGGGAAGTTGCACGAGGAGGATGTGGCTGAGCGGTTCCGCAAGCAGGGACCTAAGAAGTTTTCCGGGACTATAGATCCGCTAGTTGCTGAGTAGAGCACTGCTAGGAGATTCTATGCCTTAGGTTGATGGGTAGGATCTAAGTGAGAACTGTTATACCTTCTAGAACTTGCCTTGAGAACTTAGACGGATAGTACTAGCGAACTTAGAAATGGGATAGGCATCTAAACTATTTTTGGGATCTAGTTTGAACGTAAATGCGTGCCTGTGTGAAGTTTCTGTTTCAGACGAGATTCTTGTGCTAGGTGTCACTACACTCGCTTTGCTAGACTTAGGGGCGACTCACTCGTTTATTTTGAGTGCGTTCACATAGAGGATGGACATTATTCCGGAGAGCTTGGGTGTAGTTCTCGCAGTGACGGTTCCGTCAGGAGAGGAGTTGACGACGACCAGCGTCGTGCAGGGATTGATGATGACGTTCCAGGATCACGTGATCAAAGCGGATTTGGTCATTTTGCCGATGTAGGATTTGACCTCATCCTAGGTATGGATTGGTTGACGGGGTTTGGAGCGGTGATAGACTTTCAGCAGAAGACAGTGACTATCAGGCCGCCAGGGCAGGAGGCCTTCTTGTTTGAGGCAGCGAAGAGACTACGAAGCCCAGGTTCATATCATTTCTACGGGCCAGGAAGCTAGTTGAGATCGGATGTCAGGCATTCTTGGCCAGTGTCATCGCTACAGGAGATTCAGCAAGCCCTTTACTGTCTGATGTGGAGGTATTCAGGGATTTTACAGATGTCTTCCCTGATGATGTAGTGGAAGTTCCACTGGAGCGAGAGGTGGAGTTTTCTATCGAGATGATACCGAGTACAGTGCCTATCTCTAAGGCACCGTATCTTTTGGCTCCTACGGAGATGAAGGAGCTGAAGGAGCAGATACAGTAGTTGCTCGACAAGGGATTCATACGCCCTAACTTCTCTCCATGGGGCGCGCCAGTGTTGTTTGTGAAGAAGAAGGATGGAAGCATGCGATTGTGTATTGACTACCGGAAGCTGAACAAAGTTACAGTGAAGAATAAGTACCCACTCCTGAGGATTGAGGATTTGTTTGACCAGTTGCAGGGAGCTTCAGTTCTCGAAGATTAATTTGAGATCTGGCTACCATCAGTTGAGAGTTAGAGAGGAGGACGTGTCCAAGACTGCTTTTCGGATATGTTACGGCCACTATGAGTTCTTGGTGATGCCGTTTGGCCTGACGAATGCCCCAACAATATTCATGGATTTGATGAACAGGGTCTTCAGGCAGTTTTTTGGACCAGTTCATTATAGTATTCATCGACGACATCCTGGTCTACTAAGAGGAGCTTAGAGGAGCATAGGCAGCACTTGTACACATCCTTGCAGATGTTGAGGGAGCACAGATTGTATGCCAAGTTCAGCAAGTGCGAGTTTTGGCTGGTGCAGATGGCATTCTTGGGGCATATTATGTTGAGAGATGGGATTTCAGTCGACCCATCGAAGGTGGAGGCAGTGCAGAACTGGGGGATTCCAAAGAATGCAGTAGAGATTCGCAACTTCTTGGGGTTAGTAGGACCGTATCTTTTGGCTCCTACGGAGATGAAGGAGCTGAAGGAGCAGATACAGTAGTTGCTCGACAAGGGATTCATACGCCCTAACTTCTCTCCATGGGGCGCGCCAGTGTTGTTTGTGAAGAAGAAGGATGGAAGCATGCGATTGTGTATTGACTATCGGAAGCTGAACAAAGTTACAGTGAAGAATAAGTACCCACTCCCGAGGATTGAGGATTTGTTTGACCAGTTGCAGGGAGCTTCAGTTCTCGAAGATTAATTTGAGATCTGGCTACCATCAGTTGAGAGTTAGAGAGGAGGACGTGTCCAAGACTGCTTTTCGGACATGTTACGGCCACTATGAGTTCTTGGTGATGCCGTTTGGCCTGACGAATGCCCCAACAATATTCATGGATTTGATGAACAGGGTCTTCAGGCAGTTTTTGGACCAGTTCATTATAGTATTCATCGACGACATCCTGGTCTACTAAGAGGAGCTTAGAGGAGCATAGGCAGCACTTGTAGACAGCCTTGCAGATGTTGAGGGAGCACAGATTGTATGCCAAGTTCAGCAAGTGTGAGTTTTGGCTGGTGCAGATGGCATTCTTGGGGCATATTATGTTGAGAGATGGGATTTCAGTCGACCCATCGAAGGTGGAGGCAGTGCAGAACTGGGGGATTCCAAAGAATGCAGTAGAGATTCGCAGCTTCTTGGGGTTAGTAGGTTACTACCGCAAGTTTATCAAGGGCTTCTCTTCGATTTCAGTGCCCTTGATAGCCCTGACCAAGAAGAATGCGAATTATGTGTGGAGTTCGGATGTCAGAGGAGCTTTGATAAGCTGAAGGAGGCCCTCACTTCAGCACCAGTGTTAGCTATGCCGGTGGATCATGAGGAGTTTGTTGTGTACACAGATGCTTACCTGAGAGGTTTGGGGTGCAGTTCTGATGCAGGGAGGCAAGGTTATTGCTTATGCATCGAGACAGCTGAAGAGTTATGAGCAGAATTATCCGATGCACGATCTGGAGCTTAAAGCAGTAGTGTTTGCTTTGAAGATTCAGACATTATTTTTACGGGGAGAAGTGTCCGATATTCACCGACCACAAGAGCCTCAAGTACTTCTTCACCCAGAAGGAGCTGAACATGAGGCAGCGTAGATGGTTAGAGTTGATAAAGGACTACGACTATGACATTAGCTACCATCCGGGTAAAGCTAATGTGTTGGCAGACGCTTTGAGCCGGAAGACTACAGTAATGGCGTGTTTGTCAATCGAGAGGCCACTATAGGCTGAGATAGAGAGGTTTGGACTGGAGTTTTATTCAGGGGGCGATGAATCGAGTTTGTCAGTGCTCACAGTTCAGCTGACTCTTCGAGAGTGGATTAGAGACGGGCAGGCCTCTGATGAGCAGTTACAGCAGTGGAGACAGTGAGATGAGGCCAGAGGTCGATTTTTGTACACAATTGAGGATGGGATTGTTTGATTCAGAGGTCGCATAAGGGAGCCGAGTACTGGACAGCTGAGAGCTGAGATCTTACCAGAGGCGCATGCATCAACGTACTCCATCCACCCAGGGAGAACGAATATGTACAGAGATTTGCAGACGCTGTATTGGTGTCCGGGGATGAAGAAGGATACTGGGAGATTTGTATCTGAGTGCCTGACTTGTCAGCAGGTCAAGGCAGAGCATCAGCGGCCGGTAGGGTTATTGCAGCCACTCTCTATTCCCGAGTGGAAGTGGGAGCATAACATTATGGATTTTATGGTTGGATTGCCTAGGAGTCCCAGGGGTTACACGGCGATATGGGTGATTGTGGACAGACTCACCAAGTCCATGCATTTCTTATCGGTGAAGACTACTTTCACCCTGACGCAGTACGCAGAGCTTTATATCAGAGAGGTTGTCAGGCTGCATGGCATACCAGTCTCTATTGTGTCTGACAAAGACACCAGATTTACGTCTGCGTTTTGGAGGAGTTTACATGCCGCTTTGGGGACTAGGTTGGCGTTCAGCACGGCGTTTCACCCGTAGATGGATGGACAATCAAAGAGAGTCATCCAGATTCTAGAGGATTTGCTGAGAGCCTGTGTGATTGATTTCCAGTGTACGTGGGACTCGAGGTTGCCACTGGTAGAGTTCACGGACAATAACAGCTTTCAGGCATCGCTGGATGACTCTGTATGAGGTGCTGTACTGAAGGAGATGCAGATCTCCCGTGCACTGGGACAAGATTAGAGAGAGAGTGCTGACTTGGCCGGAGTTAGTGCAGCAGAAAGCGGATATTGTGACGAGGATTCAGGATCGGATGAGGACAGCCCAGAGTCGTCAGAAGAGTTATGCCGTTCAGAGACGAGATCTGGAGTTAGCTGTTGGGACTTGGCCGGAGTTAGTGCAGCAAAAAGCGGATATTGTGACGAGGATTCAGGATCGGATGAGGACAGCCCAGAGTCGTCAGAAGAGTTATGCCGTTCAGAGACAAAGAGATCTGGAGTTAGCTGTTGGGGATCATGTCTTCGTGATGATCTCGCCCATGAAGGGCGTGATGGGCTTTGGCTGGATGGGTAAGCTCAGTCCAAGGTTTATTGGGCCATTCAAGATTTTGGAGAGGGTTGGTACTCTGGCGTATCGAGTAGCGTTATCACCCTGTTTGTCAGCGGTCCATAACGTTTTCCACATCTCGATGCTGTGGAAGTATGTTGCGAATCCGTCGCACGTTTTGGATTTTGAGCCGCTCCAGTTAGCACCAGACTTATCTTTTGAGGAGCGTCCAGTATAGATTTTGGCTCAAGAGGATCACAGGCTGAGAGCATGGAGAATCCAGATGGTCAAGGTCCGGTGGCAGAATCACTCAGAGGATGAGGCTACTTGGGAGATTGAGGCCGATATGCGGACGCGATACCCAGAGGTTTTCGATAGTACTTAATTTTGGGGACGAAATTCCATTAAGGGGGGAGAGTTGTAACGCTTAGAAATTCCTGAATACGTAGAAATGAGTGCATGACTAGGGGAAAAATAATTTTAGAAGATTACATGCCATTCTATGTGATTTATTTATGATTTTTATGTTGCATGATTTGCATGTCATGTCTTCAGTCTGTTTTAGTTACGGACGCGTGGACGAGATTAGGGACGACCGAGATGAAATTATTTGAGATATTTAAGTACTTGGAAAGGCCTTTAATTACGAAAATTAGACATTTTAAAGCCAAGTTTAAAGTTTTAATGAATATTTCAATTATTGGAGGGGTAAGCATGTAAAAATCCTTGTTTTTATTTTCTTAATTAATCATGTGGGGTCATTTTTGGCACATTCATTTCTTTCATTACAACTCTAAACAATTTTAACCTAGCCATAGCCTCCACTCCATCCTCCCTCACTTGCACGCCCCACTCCCTCCCTCAAGCTTCGAAAATTTTGAGAATTTTGGTGAATCCAAGGTGGTTTCTGTATCGATCTCGTGTCCTCTACGTCGGTAACTCGCAGATCTCATCTTTCTCCAATCCAGGCATGTAAATCGATTTCTTTCTCACCATTTAAGCCATAGTAAACTATTTTTGATGTTTAATGCATGATTTGTATGTGATTAATGTAGATCTATGCACAAGTGTTTGATATCTTTGTTGTGAGAGATCGACATATTTAGATAATATAACGCACAAAAAGATAGCTGTTCAATAACTGAGATGCGCCTGCTCTGATACCACTTGATGGTCCCAGAAATAGGATCAATAAGTAAATAGGAGTTCAGAAAGGGGGGGGGGTTTGAATGAACTCCTTCGATTTTTGAAATCTTTTAAAATGTTTTGCAGCACGGCTTAACTTAAGTCCGAGTTACCAGACTTAAGGTATCTCAGTTTTATGCAAGTCTTTCGGCCAACAATATTTGTGCGGAAAAAGACTGATTAACTTGTGAAACAGTAAATAATAAGAAATATGTAAGTGCGGTATGTAAAAGATAAGGATTCAGGATTTGTTTCTGAAAATTCGAATATAAATATCCTACGTCTCCCCTTCTTCCTCCTCGGAAGGTATCACTAGAAGATTTGCTGATTACAGGCCTTCTGCAACCAATCGATCACACAAGCAGCACTTGTATGAACTCCTAGAAACTTCACAATCTAACACACAGACGCAGCTGCTGATTGTTTACAACACTTGTATATTTTTCGAACTGCTTTGCACAGCAAGTTCGTTACAGACTCAATTGATTTAACAATGAATACAAAGCTATGAGTACTGTAAAATCTCTGGTTTCTTAAACAAAGAAACTCGATTCATGGATTGAACCAGAGATTGAAACTCGAAGGTATAACAATGAATATCAACGAATGAAGATTCTTCGAGTGGTTGAGCTTTTTGAATGCTTTCAACGAAGTGTAAGCTCTAGAGAGATTTTGACAGCGTGACCGCAATATGATAATAGCGAAGGATCGTTTCTTCAATCCAGCTCCTGGTATTTATAGGCTTCGATTGCAACGGTCATAAATGCTTCAAAGGAAAATAAATCCCGTTTGAATCACTGTCAAATAGTACACCGTAATTACTGCTCCACTACAAGGTAAATTTCCCATTGACAGAGCCAATTTGTCGTATTTCCATTTCTGTGCAAACAATGAAAAACGACCTCTGTACGTCGTACTATTTACCCAAAATAGTACCTACCTTGTCTCCTTAATTCCAGGCAATAGTACGATCCTGATGATCTTTTCTATTTGAGTATACGATCGTATTTGAATCAATTTCAACTTGCGCCTGAAATTACTTTGATAACCAGCTCTAACTCCATCATCGTTGTTAATGATACTGCGACTGGAAAAACAATTGAAAGAAATCAACTGCTGACCCATGTGCGTTTTTCCATCGACTGGTCCTTTGTAAAACCAAACAACTGATTTTCTGGTGCGAGGGCAAAACGTAGTCGTATCAACTTATTCAAGCGGCATTGTTTTGCTATCATGAAATATCACCGGCTGGTTAATGTTCACTGTAGCCATCTGCTGAAATATATTAACTGTAGCCATCTGCTGAAATATTTTAACTATTGAAGTGACCAACTGTCTGCTGATTTACTTTAAAGCAAGCATCTGCTGAAATACCAGCGATTGACTATGTGCAAACTCCATCGGCTGAATCCTAGCGGTAGCCCAAAACGCTGTCGTTTCAACTTATCTAAACGCTGTCGTTTTGCATTCTCCAAAGGAATATTCTAATGCAACTGCTGATTCTCTTCAAGAACTCTTTCTGCTGATTACCCTGACTGGTTCAACTGCTGATATATAAATGTGCACTCCAACGACGTCGTTCCAACTTACTCGGACGGTGTTGTTTTGACTACTTCGAACGCCGTCGTTTTGCAATCCTTAGCAAAACACGCTAATTCCCAAATGCTTGCGTTCGAACCTAATACACCTGCTGAAATCAAACCATCGACTGATTGCAAACCCTCTGCTGAATTCCAACGAATAGTCCAACTGCTGAAATACACCACGTCGATTGAAAAATGATCTCCTGTTAAATTCTTGTCTTATTTTGTTATCACCAAAACTTTGTCCTAACAAATGTCCTCCCACTAAATCTAATATTTACAATTAAATATCCATGACACATTGGGATACATTTTAAGGGGTGGGAACGCGCCATAAATCAGGCCCACTTTATAAACGATATATCAACAATATTTACAACCAAAATCGCAAAAGCTAGAGCATACACCTAACACATTGGGCACGGCTCTCGATCATCCCAATTATGCAATCAATCTAATTAATTAACATAAATTTAAATAATCACATCAAATCTGATAATTTCCAACAAAATCATATTTTAATTATAAAATCATATTTTATAAATAAAATCACATTTTGTCGACAGAATCATATTTTAATCATAAAATCAAATTTTACAAATAAAATCATATTTTGTCAACAAAATCATATTT
>KQ991608.1:19999-42691 GCA_001598015.1 Dorcoceras hygrometricum
AAAACCAAAAACCCAACCACCCGTCGCAACGCTGCCACGGGTACGTCGGACGGCGGCCGCACGGCGGCGCCCGCCGCGCGAGCAGTGTGCGACAACTACAGTGTCGGCGTGCGGCGGCTACAGTGCTTGCGTGAGGCGGCCACAGTGCCTGCGTGAGGCGGCCACAGTGCCGCCGTGCGGCGGCTACAGTGCCGCCGTGTTTTTTTGTTTTTGATTTTCGAAAATTTGTGATTTGATGCAATATGGCACAATTATGTATTGAAGGATCCGAGCCATGGCTCTGATACCACTGTTGGCGACAATGGCGGATCCGGATCCTGTTTCCCGGAGGCGCAGCGGAAGTTTAAAAATTGCCCCGAGAAACGTTCAATACATCAAATATAATCTATAAATCATACATAGGATGTTTTATAGAGTGTCACCTTGATGGCGTCTAGGCCCCTGGCTCCAACCAGATTCATAGGGAATCTGGCTCTTCAAGTGTAGGCGGCGGTAGATCCTCCTAATCAGGTCCACGATCGGAACCATGAGTCCTTCGTCAGCCTGCACTAGAAGGCCTGACGAATTTGGCACGAACGGAATCTCCTCGTCACGCTGATCGGAACAAGTCCGATCACATGATCAACGGCGGCGCGGCGGTGGAGGCGGCGTCCGTGAGGTTTTGTGAGGAGAGGGGGGCGGCACAAGGTATGGAGGCTAGGGTTGTGAGTTGTGTTATGTTGTTTTCTAGCCCTAGACCAAGTCTAGTATTTAAATCATACATGGACTTGAACCGGCCCAATGGACTTGGGTCAAGCCCATGTCCATATGAACGTTCGGTTCATTTAAATCACCGTGGTTTCATCATAATCTCGATCGTCGATCAGATCAGACCAATCAACACAGTTTCCAAAACTGAGTATTATGATGCAAAAACAATTTTTCAGACCACCTAGTCCAAAATTACAGTTTAGCCCCTCAACTTTGGGAAATCGCAATTTGACCCCTGTTGACTTTTAGGAAGTCGCACTCCCTAAAATACTCCTCCTATGCTCAACACATTGAGCTTAGTTTCCGTGCGGGAATCGTGAATCCAGTACTTGTGTGACCATCAATGGTTCAGGGATACAGCTAGCCGTGGGCCCACAACCATTGTGACTCCGAAATCACAATTTCGGACTTGCCCATAGGATCATGGCAAAGCGCCTAGCAACATCGCCCCATGATCCACTAGGTATCACTGATAGTGCCTGCAAGAACCAGTTGGTCGTGGTTAGCATACAGTATGGTCCTTTCAACACATATATCCCGATCAGATCAACGACCATTGGTACATCGAGAGTCGCTAGAGATCCGATAACTATGCATACATCTTTGAGATCAAATAGTGACATCGCGAGTGTTACTAGGCAAACCCATTTATCTAAAACACATCCAGTACTCTGGCCAGAGATTTATCACACTATTATCTCCTCAGATCGCATAGGATATCCACGCATAAAAGCGAGCGGTGAATCCTCGACAACGAAGCATCGACTCCTACATGCATCGGGACCTCACCCAATCCCGCCATCTAATGACCCCAAGTGAGTCGGTAAACGGGTCAAAGTGAGGCCCTATCATGTAGAGTCTCAATGATGTTTCGAGTAGTGAGGACTAATCAGTACAACCAAGACCTCGGACTTATCCACTCGACAAATGGTAACCACTTGGAAAGTCCGAACGAGGGTAGTTCGATAGATCACCAGGTCACTATCCATCTGCATGCTCAGAACATCACAATGTTCCCTACCAATGAAACATGGTACTTCACATCGCAGATGATAGTCTCAAGCTCGGATGGCCTTATCCTCATTTTGACGGCGTAATCGACTAGGAACGAGTTCAGAATACACAGTGACTATTAGATGTGTTTCATGATAGCCATCATATCCACTATCACATCTAACATACACTATGGTGCATTCTAGGTCTTTATCCAACACAATTGTTAACATTATAACATAATGAAAATAAAGAATGCCATGAAAGAAATGCGTATTTCATAAATAAAGATCGTTATACACAAGAGTCAATAGAACCCACACGCCACAAGTTGGCTAGTTGGGCATCTACTCTAACATATGAATGATTTTATGTTTTAGAATATTTATTTACTTCTGTTTCAAGTATTATTGAGAAAATGATTTAAGAGGGAACGAGCCATAGCTATTAGTTATTTATTCCGCACATGATTTTAAAAAAAAAATTTCTAGAGTACGGTTCGTTTCATCTGGTCATCCGGATCTGGGTTGCGATGCGACGCCGTTTTAGTGTACCCGTGTAAGCGCTAGTTGGATGACACATGTGAGTCGACCAAAGTTAAATCTGGACAGTGCATGTGATCTTTTCTGGATTGTGGTGCGATGCCGTTTTGAGAAACCAGATTTGGTGCGTGTTGTGCTAGAGTGCAGCTGGATGACGTGTACCACCTGAGAGAGAGAGACTACTGAGATGGTCAGATCGGAGTGGGACTCCTGTGTGACGTCGTTTGGTGGTATCCAGATCTGGTATAGCGTAGAGTTCAGATCTGGTATAGTGTTCAGATCTGAGTTAGTACCAGCTGTGAGCCCTGAGTGTCGGTGGCTATTGTTCATCAGATCTGGAGACTTAAGTTTTATAAATAGAGGACTTTGACCAGACGAACACCATTACTTCCCAACACTTAGAAAATATCTTCTCACCCCGTAAACATATCCTCTACTATAGCGAAATCCTTACTGTTCACCGTAGACTATTTCTTCCGATTCCCGACGGTATACGACGCAGCTTTGAGAAAGGGTGGTAGCGTTGAGTTCCTCTTGCCAAGATCGTTCTTTCTATACCTCTTTTGAGAGCTTTGAGCAACTGGAAGAAGAACGCGAAGAAGCTACAGTGTGCTATCGTTCGCATTCAGGTCGATTGATTCTTCTGCTCAGGAAGTGCTTTCGAGTAAGTATAAGATCCTACCTTGGGCTTCGTTTAGAGTAATCTGTTGTGTTTTACAGGTAGGATAGTGATGAGTTGAGCTGGTGGCTCCCAGTCCGTAGTTCTGTGCTTACTGTCCCTGAGTTATTGTTGTTGTTGACTAATCAGGTTTCATATCTGAGTTGTTCGGGACTTGTGGTAAATGTAGCACAGAAGCTAAGGTACGGATTTGAGCTAGTATTACAGCTTTGGGATAAACTTGGATATATGTGTATGTTTGCTAATATGCTGTGCAGTGTATGCTATCGTGCTAGTTATTGTTGGCCTCTATTCTGTGTTAGTTGTTGCAAGCTGTTGTAATTGCATACACGCATTTTCCCATGTTGAGCTCAGATCTTGTTAGCCGTATATTGTTGTGCTAACATTTATGTACTAGGATGCTTTTGTTGAGGATGAGTGGAAATACCGTGCTCCTCAGAAGGCCTGACGAATTTGGCACGAACGGAATCTCCTCGTCACGCTGATCGGAACAAGTCCGATCACATGATCAACGGCGGCGGCGGCACGACGGCGCGGCGGTGGAGGCGGCGTCCGTGAGGTTTTGTGAGGAGAGGGGGGCGGCGCAAGGTATGGAGGCTAGGGTTGTGAGTTGTGTTATGTTGTTTTCTAGCCCTAGACCAAGTCTAGTATTTAAATCATACATGGGCTTGAACCGGCGCAATGGACTTGGGTCAAGCCCATGTCCATATGAACGTTCGGTTCATTTAAATCACCGTGGTTTCATCATAATCTCGATCGTAGATCAGATCGGACCGATCAACACAGTTTCCAAAACTTAGTATTATGATGCGAAAACAATTTTTCAGACCACCTAGTCCAAAATTACAGTTTAGCCCCTCAACTTTGGGAAATCGCAATTTGACCCCTGTTGACTTTTAGGAAGTCGCACTCCCTAAAATACTCCTCCTTTGCTCAACACATTGAGCTTAGTTTCCGTGCGGGAATCGTGAATCCAGTACTTGTGTGACCCTCAATGGTTCAGGGATACAGCTAGCCGTGGGCCCACAACCATTGTGACTCCGAAATCACAATTTCGGACTTGCCCATCGGATCATGGCAAAGCGCCTAGCAACATCGCCCCATGATCCCATAGGTATCACTGATAGTGCCTGCAAGAACCAGTTGGTCGTGGTTAGCGTATAGTATGGTCCTTTCAACACATATATCCCGATCAGATCAACGACCATTGGTACATCGAGAGTCGCTAGAGATCCGATAACTATGCATACATCTTGGAGATCAAATAGTGACATCGCGAGTGTTACTAGGCAAACCCATTTACCTAAAACACATCCAGTACTCTGGCCAGAGATTTCTCACACTATTATCTCCTCAGATAGCATAGGATATCCACGCATAAAAGCGAGCGATGAATCCTTGACAACGAAGCATCGACTCCTACCTGCATCGGGACCTCACCCAATCCCGCCACCTAATGACCCCAAGTGAGTCGGTAAACGGGTCAAAGTGAGGCACCTATCATGTAGAGTCTCAATGGCGTTTCGAGTAGTGAGGACTAATCAGTACAACCAAGACCTCGGACTTATCCACTCGACAAATGGTAACCACTTGGAAAGTCCGAACGAGGGTAGTTCGATAGATCACCAGGTCACTATCCATCTACATGCTCAGAACATCACAATGTTCCCTACCAATGAAACATGGTACTTCACATCGCAGATGCTAGTCTCAAGCTCGAGCGGCCTTATCCTCATTTTGACGGCCCAATCGATTTTAGAATATTTATTTACTTCTGTTTCAAGTATTATTTAGAAAATGATTTAAGAGGGAACGAGCCATAGCTATTAGTTATTTATTCCGCACATGATTTTAAAAAAAAAATTTCTAGAGTACGGTTCGTTTCATCTGGTCATCCGGATCTGGGTTGCGATGCGACGCCGTTTTAGTGTACCCGTGTAAGCGCTAGTTGGATGACACATGTGAGTCGACCAAAGTTAAATCTGGACAGTGCATGTGATCTTTTCTGGATTGTGGTGCGATGCCGTTTTGAGAAACCAGATTTGGTGCGTGTTGTGCTAGAGTGCAGCTGGATGACGTGTACCACCTGAGAGAGAGAGACTACTGAGATGGTCAGATCGGAGTGGGACTCCTGTGTGACGTCGTTTGGTGGTATCCAGATCTGGTATAGCGTAGAGTTCAGATCTGGTATAGTGTTCAGATCTGAGTTAGTACCAGCTGTGAGCCCTGAGTGTCGGTGGCTATTGTTCATCAGATCTGGAGACTTAAGTTTTATAAATAGAGGACTTTTACCAGACGAACACCATTACTTCCCAACACTTAGAAAATATCTTCTCACCTCGTAAACATATCCTCTACTATAGCGAAATCCTTACTATTCACCGTAGACTATTTCTTCCGATTCCCGACGGTAGACGACGCAGCTTTGAGAAAGGGTGGTAGCGTTGAGTTCCTCTTGCCAAGATCGTTCTTTCTATACCTCTTTTGAGAGCTTTGAGAAACTGGAAGAAGAACGCGAAGAAGCTACAGTGTGCTATCGTTCGCATTCAGGTCGATTGATTCTTCTGCTCAGGAAGTGCTTTCGAGTAAGTATAAGATTCTACCTTGGGCTTCGTTTAGAGTAATCTGTTGTGTTTTACAGGTAGGATAGTGATGAGTTGAGCTGGTGGCTCCCAGTCCGTAGTTCTGTGCTTACTGTCCCTGAATTATTTTTGTTGTTGACTAATCAGGTTTCATATCTGAGTTGTTCGGGACTCTCGTTGTGGTAAATGTAGCACAGAAGCTAAGGTACGGATTTGAGCTAGTATTACAGCTTTGGGATAAGCTTGGATATATGTGTATGTTTGCTACTATGCTGTGCAGTGTATGCTATCGTGCTAGTTATTGTTGGCCTCTATTCTGTGTTAGTTGTTGCAAGCTGTTGTAATTGCATACACGCATTTTCCCATGTTGAGCTCAGATCTTGTTAGCCGTATATTGTTGTGCTAACATTTATGTACTAGGATGCTTTTGTTGAGGATGAGTGGAAATACCGTGCTCCTCATCTCCCTGCTGGTTTAGTTGTTAGCCGCTATGAGACTAGTGGGTAGCTACCATGCTCTCATGACCTTTGGCAATAGCGGGTTGAGTGATCAGGTGGATAGAGTGTCCCAGTTATCTATATTTTATAATTATGTATTAGAGTCGTCACCGGGGAATGTCCCGTAGTGATGTTCTATTGCTGATTTGAGATTGTATTGTTTTGGGATGCTCGATGCTTGTATTAGTTATCTGCAGCTGTTGGTGTTCAGCTTTTGGGTTGTTGTAAAATCAATATGTTGAGTATAAATATATTTTTAAATTATGTTTTCTAAGTCAGACAAAAACGAAAAATTTTGGCCACTTTTAAATGCTTCCGTAGTTGTTAATTGAGTGGTTAATTTCTGTTGTGTACACCGGGCCTGATACCAGATACAACATCGGCTTGGCTGTCGTCGAAAACCCCTCAATTCAGCGGGCGCCAAGTAGCAAGAAACTCTAGCAATCGAGGCAGTTCCTGGCACCAACTCAAAGCTGAAATCAATCTCTTGCTCGAAAGGAAATCCAGAAATCTCATCTGGAACGACTTTAGGAACTCTCGGACAACGGGGATATCAGCTTACCTTCTCCTCAAGAATAACAACACAATTCGACACTATATCACAGGACACCCAGCTCAGATGGAAGAAGCATCAACAAACACTACATCACAGTACACCCACCTCACGTCGGCAGAAGCATCAACAAACACTACATCACCGAAAGGGGGAAGTACCTGCAAATACTCCTAGTGTCATATCATCAGCTTGATCCCTCTACATCACATTCACTTGAGCTCTCTGAAGTCCTGAGTGCTGAGGTTGAGAAGGTCCTCTGAACCTAGATGCTTCCAGCGGCTGATAACCTGATTGTTGGGGTTGAGCAGGAGGAAACGGTCTCTGCGAAAAAAAGCCTCCAGAAGAAACCTGTTGCGAAAGGTTAGAGCAATGTCCTCCGATAGAACACACCCACGCAAAGTGTCCAACTTGCCCACATATATTGCAAGCACCCCGCAATCCACTATACAGAGAAGACGGATGTCTGCCTCCACACTGACTATAGAACCCTGACTTCGAACTCGCTCCACCGAAACTATCCGAACCAGAAGAACTCATACCCGTTCTCTTGAATTGTCTCCCTCTCGGTCTAAACCTCTGACAACTCGACGACTGCGGTGCCTGAGACGGTTGGGAAGAATGCGTCCCAAACGGTACAGGATAAAAACTCTGCCTAGTCGGAGGCTGCACCTAAGCTTGCCTACTCACAAGACCCTCTAAGTGCGCTAACCGTCCTTCGGCCACCAAACCACTCTCAATGGCAGAAAAAGAAGGGGGTTTCATCCACTGGAACCTAGCAAGAACCAGCTCCATCTCAATCTCCATCTAACTCGCCCTACGGTGCAAAGGAACACTAGGTTGAGCTACGTCCTCACCCTCATCGCTATCCAAAGCTCTCGGCTCTCTCACTACCTGTATACCAGCTCTAACTCTCCTGCTCGGTGGCATCTATGCGACGCCCAAAGCAAAGAAAACCAACAGGTAAATCAAGTATCCAAGCACATGCAGGAGGACAAACACTGTGTCTAGACTCGAGTGTGATAGAAAAGAATCGAACTTATCCCAGTTTAAACTCTGATACAAAAATGTCAGGACCGGTGCTCATTATACTGAAATAAGCACATAATCAACGCTAAAATGTGGAAGCTTAAAAAGTGGTTAAAATTTTTCTTTGACCGGAACAGGAAATATAACTTCAAAATAAATGCATACTCAAACTACAGACTTTGATTCAAAAGTCCTCAGTAATGAACAACACATCAACCACCTATGTATATCTAGCTCAAAAAATCGAATCAGGATTTAAAACAACTACACAACGCATCCCCTGGAAATGACTAGATACAATATATAAATAACTGGGACACATCGACACCTATGGGGCTCCACCAGTTGATGCATCTCAAAGACCAGCTGAACCACCTGAAAAAACCTGCAATTGCCAAATACATGACCAAATCATTCCCAAGGGAAAAACACACAAGTTCAAACCTCAGTACAAATAGCAATCATTAAAAACCCATCAAATAAAGCATGCAATATAAAATGTCGTGCCATGCATGAGAGGTAAGAAGAATCATCGGTATCAAATTACAGCGACCTAGCTGGCAATCAGCAATCTTGGCTACAGCACATGGGAGCGTGGGAGCTATCCACTCGTCTTACACACAGTACCAGTAGTACAAAAGAACAGCTCAACCCGCTAGTGCCCTAAGCTCATGAGAGCGTGGGAGGTACCCACTCGTCCCATAGTGACAAAAAAACTCACAACAGGGAGAAGAGGGTGGCGGAAGCTACCAGCCCATCCTCATTTTATTTCACAAGAATGCTTCCTCGTACTATTCATCAACAAAAGTCGGTTCTCAAAGGATGTAAGCTCAATATGAGACGCTGGTATGCAATGCCAACAAAATCATGTACAACATACAATATATGAGTAAACAGCATATGCAACAGCTTCAGAAATTACGCACATTTACAAAAACAGAACAGTTCAAGCACCATCATGCGACACAAGGCTTAGCAACACAGTTCACAGCCACAGGCACAACAATAAACAACCAGCACGGCGATTCAGCACACACATATATAGCTACGACAGCTCAGCACATAAACAACTCAAACAACAGCATGCCTTACACAGCTCAGAATTTTAGCAAACACAGATATATTCACATCCTATTTCAAAGTTTTAATCATAAGCTCAATTCGTAACTTACGCAGTATTACCAAATACCTCAACTCAAAGCTCACGGCTGAACAGATTACATGCACACTGTCCCGCCAGCTCTTGGCCAATAGCTTAGGACCAGCAGCTCACGGCACAAAAGGCAAGAGAGTTACCATCTGCCAAAATATCAAATTAGTTTGAGTTCAAGCTCACACAACTCACGACCGAAGCTTCACATTTCGGCCAGCCTAAACTCACATCATAAATCAAAACCCATCTCAAAACATAACTACCAAAGGTCGAAAACAGCACCTAAAACCTCTGTTACCTGAAGCGAAGCTCAACTTGGCCCGAAATCATGAAATACAGCTCACGCAGCTTCTCTTCAATTCTCAGTCCGGCCTCCTCATGTCTCCAAACTAGTACAGAAATGTCGATCTTGAAAAGAGATTTCCAATCGTGGTACCCTCTCTCAGAACGGATCCGCCAATCTCTGGTGATCGGGAATATACCAGGTCGGGTGAACAATGTATCGACGAGGGTTTGAGAATATTTATCGGTGGCTTTCGGAAGAAGATAAGGAAATGAGTTGTCTAAAAATGACCAAGTGTTGGTCAATGAGCAGATATATATACTTAAGTTCTCCAGACCACGGCTACAGTGTTTTCAGATCAGCTCAGACATCGCCATTTTTATTCAGTATAGGCATGCAGCTCAGCACACGCACACCAAATCAGCTTTCGCTACCAACAGTTCACGCTCAACAGATCGCGCTCACGAGACAGATCACGCTCATCAATAAGATCATGCTCTCGCTGGCCATTCAGCTCTCGTATGCGTTCCAGCTCTCGTGCACCACTCAGCTCTCGCACAAACAGATCACGCACCCTCCAGCACGGGCGAAACGATCAGCTTTCATGCGCCACTCAGCTCTCGCACAAACAAATCACACGCCCTCCAGCACGGGAGAAACGATCAGCTCACACCAAATCTTACCTTACGAAACCGCTTACACTAGAGACCATAGTACAGATTACTTCTATAGATCAGACCATGCTTGGAAGCTTATGCGTCTCAATAGCTCTCGTCAAAACTGACAATCGCCAACTGATCTCGTCCAAAAATGAATTTATAACTAGCTCTCGTCTGATAACCGCGAACAACTCTCGCCTAAGCTGAAATCACTAAACGACGCGGCACAACACCCAAGATCTGATCAATCATCTTAAGGCACCCAGAACATCCCTAAGCTGAATCCAGCTCATGCTCCAGCTTCTAACAGCTTACACTTCTACATCAAAATCGCAGAGCTCTTCACCCCTAGGCTGAACAGCTCTCGATAGAAAACACGTTCAACGTCCAACGAAGCAGTGTAGCCAAGAACTGTTCCACTCAGATCAGCTCGCGCCTGATCTAATCCATGCCAAACTTGACACGAAGGTTACCAACAGTTTTTCCCCATGATTGTTCTTCTCCATCAGTTTTCACCCACACTGATTTAACCCAACATCATATCACCACGTCCCTGATCTCACTACTCAGCTCAGAATGCTGCGTAACTCCCAGAGATGAATCAAGTTTACGTCCTACTATGTTGGATCTGTTTATACAGATCAAAATCTAAGTTTTGACTAACACAAAATATATTAATATATATTACTAATGATATTAGATTCCATGTGCAGTGCTAGACTTGAGGATCTAGAAGATATCCAGACTGAAATAGTGAGGGACGCCTAAACTGGTTCGATTGAAGATATCTATGCTGGAACAGCAAGGGGACGCTCGAGCTGGTACATCAGTAGAGATCCGGATTTCAGAGAACATCATGCTGGTTCATTATCTTGATACAATAGCAGGTCCAGAGCAGCAAGTGAAGTGAAGTGATCAAGCGCAGTGGGGTGCAATGAAGTGCAGAATGCAGTGATCGAGTGTAGATCAGATCACTGGTGCAGTACGAATAACTCAGCCGAGCAACCGGTTGAAGGAGCAGCTTGTAGGTCAGCTGAGACATGCAAGATGTTTCAATAAGAGGATAAACGAGCTCGAGGTGACCCCCATAGATGGAGATGTGGAAGAATCTGTATGTCGGGGGTACTCGATCAGTCTCAATTGAGCCAAGATGGGATGGAAAGATGCGGACTGGATGGGCACACTGCCACAACTCAGCATTCATCCAGAAGAAATCTGAAGCAAACTATCTTGGAGAACAACTCAAATGAAGAGTCTGCCCAGAAATAGAGTGCAGATTAGAGACCAGCTGGTTAAGGTCAAATCAACTGTACAAGATGTTTGAGATCAGATCAAGGAAGGAGGGACTCTATCTAGCAAAGTCATAACAGTCATAAAATGGGGAAGAAACTTTCTAGATAGAGGAACTCTAAGTTCTGAAGATGATGAAGATCAGCTCAAGATTAGATGATAAGAGCAAATTAGAAAAGTTGCTCAAGAGCGGTTGCAAACGAGAGGAGAAGCTCGATGAAGCAACCAGCTCGAAGACAAGACCAGCTCAATACAAACCAGAATGGAAATAAGATGACAAGCTAGTTAAAGTCAAACCAGCTCAGATAGAATGATAGATGCTATCAAATCTACAAACAAAGTGATTTTAATACAATGCTATACGACAAATGTTGTTCAGTATTCAAATCGACTTGCTTGTATTGTCTTCTCAAAGTACAGTGCTCACGTGCCTAAAGTGAAGAAAAGTCTACGACGCATTTTTGGATAAAGGATGCAAAGTACAACAATGTCAGAAGACATTCAATGTCTACATCTTTGTGGTCAACGGATTAATTTCCGCGTGCTATAAATAACAAGAGAAGATCACAAGCAGAGGTGGTGCGAAAAAAAGAGAGTAAGGTGCACAAAACGAAAGAAGAGAGCAAGAAGAGCGAAGCGTTGTGCGAATCAAAATGTAAAAACCAAAGAACGCACAAACACAAGTTCTGGGAAGACATTGGCAAACCAGCTCAGACAGGAGCATTCTCAGTGTGTGAGATTTCATATTCAAGAGATTGAGCGTACACTGTAATCTCACACACGATTCATTCACATATATTTGAGAGAGCTGATTAAATTAGCTGAGTGAATCAAATTAAAAAGTCTCCATTGTATTATTTGGACAGAGACGTTAAATAAGTCTAGTTGTCTTTTTCACTGTGACGTTAAAGAAGTGTCTGTAGCCTTTCTCACTGAGGCATTAAAGAAGTGATGTTAGACACACAACTTGTGGGCTTAGTGTGCACTGGTGTTGCTCGGAGTTCTTGTGGCTGCTGGTCGTAGGAGTGGGTTGTAGCGTGCGTCACTGCAATCAATGCCTTCTACTGGATCCTTCCCGATTGCAAAAGAAGGGGAGACGTAGGAGATTGATCTCTGAACTTTCATAAACAAATTGCAGCGTATTTCTTTACTGCATACTGCCTTTACATCCACGCATTGCATATTTGTTTACAACGCATAAAACTGTTTAAAGACTTTGAATATAAGAGTTCAGTTTGAGTTGTTTCCGCATGATTTTAACTCATAACTCAATCTGTATCTCGGTGCATAAATATTCAAGAACACTGAGCTATTGTAGCTCAAGATTTAAGGAACCAGATCGTCTGTGTTAAACCAGCTCACAGAGCTGCTGATAATCCGGACCAGCTCACAGCTGTTGGTCCAGCTTGATGTCTATCTGGTTTCATAGTTGCGTGCTGGTTTTCAACTCCTAAATTTTAAAATGCACGTAACTTCCGGGTTTGGTGTTTGGGCTATGTGAGAGCCTACGTGAGTTGTGGCAGAGCTCATAAACTCCCCGGTATTTTGATCCCAACAAGTGGTGTTAGAGCGCCTTTTGCGATCTTGTAACGCCCCAAAATCCATAGAACCACAATTCTTAGTCCTTTTAATTCAAGGACCTATTTCTAATTTCGAATTTCAGCTTAACCGTTTAATTGCTAGCTGGTTTCTTATTTTCAGATGTTGAACACGGTGCAGAGGTCTGGTCAGCTGTTACCTGAGCACCACCTGAGTAATTTTCAGAAGTCGAAAATAAATAATTTTTCGGATGGGAGAATGGTTCTTTTAAATGAGAGTATTGCTTTGACAAATTCAAATAGTGATAGGGGACTTTTAACAAATTTTGAGAAATAGGTGTGGAACACCATGCCTACTCGAGTGTTTTTCCCCTGTTACAAGTCAGACTCCCATGCCTATGGTACGTGTTGACGATAAGTTCATCATTTTGCAAGAAAACCTTCATTTTTCATCAAAGAAACCATAGGAAACTCGTTGCGGTGCTTGAGGAGACTTGCTGCTAAGACCTGCTGTGTTTCGTGTTTCTCCTGTGTTAAGGCAATTAAATCTGATTCTTGCTACGTCATGAAAGCATATGTATTGTTCTCTTTCAGCTTTGCGATTGCTTGCCTGAGTTATGTTCAAATTCAGCCATTGTTCACGTTTCTGCTGATTTGGAATATGTTTGATGTTCTGGTTCACAGTGGGTTTATGTTTGAAACCCAAAATATATTTTATGAAGTTGTTGATGTTGGTTTTTAAACCACTGAGCATTCCAGTTCCAGTTCATCGTAAAATTTCGAAGTTCTTATTCTTTTGGTGAATGGTAACATTGGAATTTGACGCTATGTAATCGGAGTTGCTAATCGAATCAGAAGTTAAGTCTGGTTTGATAGGCAACTGCTGATAGCGTAGCTGTCGTTTGATGTTGCAACACCAAGTTCTTATTCAGATTTCGCTTCCTATGTCAGCGATTGAATTTCATATTCAGCTGTTCACTGTTCATATGATATTTCCTTAGCGTCAGCTGTTCACTGTTCATATGATATTTCTTGTTAGCGATAGCGTTTCCAGAGTCGCAGCTGTTTTACCTGTGCTTCTTTAACAGCTGAGTTGACCAAACCCAATTCGTTGACATCTGATTTATTCCAACAGCTGAGTTCCCTGTATGCATCTGCTGTTGTTCAACTGTTATTCCGTTCACAGCTGAGTTGACCAACCCAATTTCATTGACATCTGTTTACGCCAACGGTACTTTCACTTAGTAAACATCTGAAATTCCCAATAGCAACATCTGAAATACTTCATCCAGTTGCGTTGACATATGAGTTGACCGCAACATCTAACATTTCCGATTAGCGACATCTGAAATTTGATAGCGATAGCACCCTCGAGTCACATCTGTTTGCAACGTCTGAAATTTATCTCGTAACCATACACTGTTTCATTCAACATCTGTTTTCCCAAGTCACAGCTGGATGCTCAGTGCAAATGTTATTTAATAGAAATTGAGTTTTAAAAATGAAGTGAACCCCGATGTCAAGATCTGATTTCACCCAGATGTTGTTTAAAGGAAGAAAATGTTCAGATTTTATGATTTATGTCAAAGATAACAGACGGTCCATATGGGAAGGGTGAGAAGCTGTCAGACCTCGTGCACAACACAGAGTTAAATCACGTAAAACATAGCGGAAGCACTTTAAAAAGTGGCTAAATTTTTTCGCTTTTGGCCTGACGAAGAAAATATAATTTTAAAATACCCCAATGTGTCAAAATATCCCAGTTAATAGAAATACACAACCCTAAAAGCCATAATACAACAGTACAGCATTAAACAAGTATCAGTCAACTAATACAGCAACTGAATACACAAAGCACGGGACACACCCCGGCTAATAGAACTGATACATATATGCTATACGCTAACTGGGACACTCAAAAACACCACCTGGGGCACCTCCAGATGGATAAACACCAAGACCAGCGGAATAACCTGGGAGACCTGAACAACAAGCAGGCAAACAAATAGAACTGATACATATATGCTATACGCTAACTGGGACACTCAAAACACCACCTGGGGCACCTCCAGATGGATAAACACCAAGACCAGCGGAATAACCTGGGAGACCTGAACAACAAGCAGGCAAACAAACAACCAGCCCCAGAGGGACATCGGGGTCAAACCCCAGTACGAAGAGCAACATAACACAGCAAATCAGAAACAACATGCAATGTATCATGTCGTGAAAATGCATGTGCGGTACAAAGATCAACGGTAACAACCGGAAGGCCAAACGAACAGGCAAAAACAATTGTGACACATCACCGGGCTTCAGAAGCTACCCGATCGCACCTCGTGGAAAATAGAGTGGCTCATC
Organism: Dorcoceras hygrometricum; assembly: GCA_001598015.1. Lineage (NCBI taxonomy): Eukaryota > Viridiplantae > Streptophyta > Magnoliopsida > Lamiales > Gesneriaceae > Dorcoceras > Dorcoceras hygrometricum. The sequence continues at coordinate 34,909 of KQ991608.1, forward strand.
GTCAACACACGCGCGGGCGCCACCCGCCGGGTTGCACGGAATAGCTAGTGGAAACACAACCACCCGCGAACCTCTATCCAGGTCATTGCCACTGAGGGCTATGGTAAAGGCTCACCGCACCCTCCAGATGCACTCAATCGTGGTTATGCAACACCGCACCGCACCACGAGAGAGAGCTCCAACAGAGCAATATACCACTGCTATCAAGGATTCAATGGCTCAATATGCTATGCAGATGCAGCATCATGCTCAACATGATGCATGTACGTGTAATGCCAGAAAACACAACCAATGCATTCAAATAATCGCATGCATAGCAATTCAACAGATCACCAAACAGCAGGTAATGCACCGGATAGTTCAGCCAATAGACATGCATAATATACACAGCTTGCCTCTACACAAACACTCAGCACAGCTATACAACACACATAATACATTCCCATGACTATCTCAAAGCTGAATTATAAGCTCAATTCGTACCTTTCAAGGCAACTACCTCAAACAAATTCCATCAAAGCACGGTACCAACAACCTGCTCGATTATGCTTCCTCACGGCTAACTGCAAAACCCCACAAAGCTATTCCAGAAGCTCGAATCTGTTAAGGAACCTGGCAAATCAGCTAAAATCCAAAATTCTACAATTTACGCTACTGTCAACAACTGAAGTCTGGGTATACCGTCTAACGTAAGCTCCACAACCAGAACTAAACTTAAAACGGCAAGAAATCACTTACCCAGAAGCTCAAATAGAGCTGAGGAACTATCGACTGGAATCTGCGAAGATACACGAGACGGCAGCTCCTTCGCTCTTCTTCCAAACGTCGATCTAAAATCCAAAATGGTAGAATCGAAAACTCTTAGCAGGACGAACTCAGCGCCGTAAATCTCGCTCAAAACAACGAACGAAATCGATGGGAAATCGGGGAAATAGGTTACGGTGAACAGTATCGAACGAGGGTTCGAGACGAAGAACGACAATCGGGAGGAAATATCGCTAAGTATGGAATCTCATTAAAATGAAACAAAGACCAAGCCTTGCTGCTTATATACACGCGAGAAACTTGATTTAAAATCCACCGACACTAACATAACAATCGCAACTGCCGATAGCAACGGGAACAGTACGTAGCAGATACCCAACAGCTTCTTCAACAGTGCGAAGCTCACGCCAGCAACCGCAACGCAAAGATAATGAGGCTAATCAAAGCGACGTCTCTCCCGACACATTAGCAAATCTGATCAAAGCGCTACGCTTCAACTGTCAAGCCCCGTGCTAATTACTAACGATTAACACAAGATAAGCGCATAAACACGGAAGCTTAAAATCAGGGCTTAAAATTTTTTCGAAATACAATGGGTCTGAACTCAATTCATACCATCAAATATCGATAATTAGCTTCTTCAACAGTGCGAAGCTCACGCCAGCAACCGCAACGCAAAGATAATGAGGCTAATACAAAACGACGTCACTCCCGACACGTTAGCAAATCTGATCAAAGCGCTACGCTTCAACAGAATCCATACAAAGCCAATACGACGTCGCGCAACCCACGTCATCATATCTGATGAACTAAACGCTCGCAACAGCAATCGCTAGTGCTAAAACAATACGGCGTCGCAGAGACTTATAAACACGTCATCATATCTGCCCGAAGCGCTCCAACAGACTCTAGCGCTAAACACCAAAACGGTGCCGTCTCCACTTATCTAAACGATGACGTTTAAGTCTCGCACTACAAAGCTGTTAGCAGATATCACCAAAAAAACCAGTCGACAACGCTGTTCATTCAACTAGCGACTGAATTCTCAAACAACGCTAAGAAAACGGCGTCGCATTAACTTATCCACACGACGTCGCATAACCCACGTCATCATTGCTGCCAACAGCTGGTCACCCAAAACCAGCGACTGGATTCAAATATCGCGACATACTCCTCACGACTGGTACCGGATTCAACACTTTAAAACGCTGCGTTTCAACTAACTAAAACGACGTCGCCTCCACTAATCCAAACGACGGAGTTTTGCACCCGCTACAGGAACTAGCTGCTAACAGATATCACCCAGCAGATACCTCACCAAAACGTCGCCGTTTCTCAAAGTTCCTTAGCGCTCACTGCTGAAATCCACGTAAGCGTTGCTGCTGGCAGCTCCTTCCCAACACAACGCAACGCTCAAATGCCAACTGCTGACAGATTTCATCAACGCTAAACGACAGAGTATTGCGCCCGCTACAGGAACTCGCTGTCAACAAATTTCGAACACAACGAAATACCGAAAACACTATCTGCTGACAGACTTCACCATCTTCTAACTCAAAATACCAAAATTACAAAAACTTCCAGAACTCTTAAAACCGATTAATCCAACAATAAATCTCATATCTAAATTCAGGTCTCACATTTCTCTCCACCTTAAAAGATTTCGTCCTTGAAATCAAACAACAACTCTGGAAAGTTAAGCTACACACAACAATCAAAGGCACTCCACTCTCAACCCAAAGGCTACTAACCGAGAGTTAATGATACGGGAACATAATAACCAGCAATCAACTGCTGAGAAACAGGAACGAGCAATTAGCTACAGAAGTTTGACTCAACACTTGTAGCATATACGAAGAGTTTGGTTCATTTCGCCAACATAAACACGCCGTGCAAAGAAAAGAATTCATGATGGCATTGCCAGCTTAAAACAGAAACAAACCTTACTACGATCTCCAAAAGATCAAACATAGCGAGGAGCTCATTGCAACTACACTGCTATGCCAACAACAGCTGAAAATCAAAGGCCAAGTCACAACGCGCACTATTTAGAAGGGTTCGACAAAAAGAACAACCAGTTACCAACTGGGTAGGGACGAAACTTGAATCTGAAGGAAACAAAACGCAAGAATGAAAGACCGTTCCAAAGAGGATGAGGGCACGCTCCACTCATCATAGTTCTGTCTGTCAACATTCCTTCTTCTTACATGTCCATTCCCTCTGCAATGCAACCCAGATAAGGTAACAATCTATCACCATTCCACCATTCTAACTAAAATTCTCACTGGACAAACAATCTGATTTAGGGTCCAGTCCTGCTCATTCCATCAGTATTTATCATAAATAAAGATCTGATTCGCAATTCTCTCGACTTGGACGCATAAAACACTCCACGTGTCTATAACAACGCAGCCGAAAATCGCAAATTGCTAACCGAAGATCCAATTTTTATCCCAAAAACACTCAAACAAACTGATGAATCTAAGAGCTAACCTACCCTAATTCTCAAATCCAGCGCAATCTCAGAGGGAGAGATTCGCAAGAAACACAGGGTTCACAAGCAGAGGTTCAAGATTCCGCACTTAGAAAGCACAATCTGGTCAAAAGGTCACGCTCACCCTTGTTCTCAATAGAACCAGATCTCTTAGGTCATCCACCTACTGCTCAACCTCTGATGGAAAACCACTAATTTCTTCACTTTCTTCTTGTCTCTAAGCAAAATTTGTACTTCCCACAGTACAAAATCTCGAAGAAGGTTATACCAACCCTCACTTGGCAACGAATTCCACACAAAAACTCTACCAATCATTGGTATAGTCTCTCGATTAAGCATATGATCCGGGAAAATGATAAACTCGTAGTCCCTCGAGACCCAAGAACATCCACAGACTCTTCCAACTTTGGAACAAAAAGCCTAGAGTACTTACCAGCCACTACAGACACCAGAAAACTAGGCAATCTTGCTAATGGATCACCACCATATCCTCTTGCCAGTTTCCTAGAATAAGCCTTAACACAAGGACAAAATGGGCTGATATAGACAATCCAACAATCATATTTTTACTACCCGCGCTAAACTGACACTCGAAACCAACAAGGAAGCTCTACAAAACTAACAAATGCTCGAAGGCATTTTATATACTCAACGCTACTAGCACTGTTGGATGATCCTTCCAACAAATCATCAGTAGCGAGCTTCTCTCGCGTAGGCAGATGTTAAACTCACAGACAAACTGAACTGAGCGAAGACAGAAACCGCTAATCGCTCTCCACCTTAAAAGATGCACGCCAAATCTCCAAAGGAAACACAACGGCCTACAACACCAAGACAAAGGTTGGGCATCTCATCTAACAGGGTCTCCACTAATCATGACACATCTATGCCTCACAAAATGCAATGAAAGTGACTACGACCGAAAAAGGGAGTCCACAGGAGCTCAACAGCTCCAAGCTGAACAACAGTCGGAGGCAAGGATCAACAAACAGATGTAGCCACGGTGTGTGTACGGGGATATGAGAATCACCCACTCATCTATACACCACACCCGATTACCAGATGCATACAAAACTGCTCGACCTGCCGACAGCTGGATACATGCAACTCATAAAACAACTCAACAGCTGGGAACACAAACAGCAGAAACAAAATGGAGTTCAAAATACCGCAATTCTGCTGTCCGGACAAAAGGAATCAAAGAGGATACGCACAGTACTAAAGATTACAAGGAATCAGAAGGATTTCAACTGAAACACATGAGGGAAGAAACCCTCGAACAAAGGAGATCACCAATCCTAATCTGCAATTCGGACGTCGCATCACCACCGGTAATAGCTATCCTCTCGACAAAGGGAATCTAAACACTCCCAAAACAAACAACTTGTTTACCAGAACTTGCTTACAACCTGCTAAGCTAACTCAGAATCACTCACAAGACGACAACTTCTCTATCGGCAGGGGAAACAAAGACATGGCATCACACAAACAAGATGGGGCGGAAACAACCCTCGCGCACCACCAAAACAATTAAATACAATTACAACTAGTGCGATGCTCACGTGTCAAACTAAACTTACACAGAGTTAACAAGTAAAGTACCCTCCTCCGGTCAAGACATCATCTCGCTCCTCGGCTGTCGCATCCACCTGAGTTGGCTGTAGCCCTGATCGCTGGGATTGAAAAGGACAATACGGTCGCCTCGAGGAACTTCTAGTCACATCCCGCTGTCCCAAAGTAGGACACACTCTAGCAAAGTGCCCAACCTGACCACAATTGTTGCAAGCGCCTCACACTCCAACGCATTGAGAAGGTTTATGCTTACCCCCACACTGGCCACAGAAAGCTGTAGTCGACCTCGCTCCACTAGAACCACCAGAACTCGAAGAACTTGAACTGGATCTCTTATATCGCCTTCCTCTAGGTCTAAACCTGGGACGACTCAAAGACCGTGGTGCCACAGAAGGCTGGGATGACGACGTTCCAGATGGCACAGGATCCACGCTTTGTCCTGTTGACTGCTGAACTCGAGTCTGTCCAACTACAAGGCTCGCCATCAAATCAACCGCTCTATTAACAGCACTAGCAAGAGAGTGAAAGGCTGAAGACTGACTCTCACTATATCCCAAAGGAACACTCGATTGGGGGGCACCCTATCTATTAGCACTAACCAGAGTCCTCGAATCGACCACCACTTGTCTACTAGATCTACCTCTTCTCCTAGGCGGCATCTCTACAAGACACTCAAAGGTAAGCACACAAGCAAGTAATTCAAGTAGTCAAGCACATCTAAAAAAAACCACTACTGTGCCTAGACTCACATGTGATCAAAGAAATGGAGCTTATCCCAGTTTAAGCTCTGATACCAAAAATGTCAGGCCTCGTGCACAACACAGAGTTAAATCACGTAAAACATAGCGGAAGCAATTTAAAAAGTGGCAAAATTTTTCGCTTTTGGCCTGACGAAGAAAACATAATTTTAAAATACCACAATAAGTCAAAATATCCCAGTTTATAGAAATACACAACGCTAAAAGCCATAATACAACAGTACAGCATTAAATAAGTATCAGTCAACTAATACAGTAACTGAATACACAAAGAACGAGACACTCCCCGGCTAATAGAATTGATACATATATGCTATATGCTAACTGGGACACTCTAAGAACCACCTGGGGCACCTCCAGCTGGATCAACACCAAGACCAGCGGAATAACCTAGGAGACCTGAACAACAAGTAGGCAAACGAAACAACCAGCCCTAGAGGGACATCGGGGTCAAACCCCAGTACGAAGAGCAACATAACACAGAAAATCACAAACAACATGCAATGTATCATGTCGTGAAAATGCATGTGCGGCGTCAACACAAGCGCGAGCACCACCCGTCGGGTTGCACGGAATAGCTAGTGGAAACACAACCACCCGCCAACCTCTATCCAGGTCACTGCAACTGAGGGCTATGAGAACGGCTCACCGCACCCTTCAGATGCACTCAATCGTGGTTATGCAACACCGCACCGTACCACGAGAGAAGAGCTCCAACAGAGCAATATACCACTGCTATCAAGGATTCAATGGCTCAATATGCTATGCAGATGCAGTATCATGCTAAACATGATGCATGTACGTGTAATGCTAGAAAACACAACCAAGGCATTAAAATAATCGCATGCATAGCAATTCAACAGATCACCAAACATCAGGTAACGCACCGGATAGTTCAGCCAATAGACATGCATAATATACACAGCTTGCCTCTACACAAACACTCAGCACACCTATACAACACACATAATACATTCCCATGCCTATCTCAAAGCTGAATTATAAGCTCAATTCGTACCTTTCAAGGCAACTACCTCAAAAAAATTCCATCAAAGCACGGTACCAACAACCTGCTAGATTATGCTTCCTCACGGCTAACTGCAAAACCCCACAAAGCTATGCCAGAAGCTCGAATCTGCTAAGGAACCTGGCAAATCAGCTAAAATCCAAACTTCTACAATTTACGCCTACTGTCAACAACTGAAGTCTGGGTCTACCGTCTAACGTAAGCTCCACAACCAGAACTAAACTTAAAACGGAAAGAAATCACTTACCCAGAAGCTCAAATAGAGCTGAGGAACTATCGACTGGAATCTGCGAAGATACACGAGACGGCAGCTCCTTCGCTCTTCTTCCAAACGTCGATCTAAAATCCAAAATGGTAGAAATCAAAAACTCTTAGCAGGACGAACTCAGCACCGTAAATCTCGCTCAAAACAACTAAGGAAATCGATGGGAAATCGGGGAAATAGGTTACGGTGAACAGTGTTGAACGAGGGTTCGAGACGAAGAACGACAATCGGGAGGAAATATCGCTAAGTATGGAATCTCATTAAAATGAAACAAAGACCAAGCCTTGCTGCTTATATACACGCGAGAAACCTGATTTAAAATCCTCCGACACTAACATAACAATCGCAACTGCCAACAGCAACGGGAACAGTACGTAGCTGATACCCAACAGCTTCTTCAACAGTGCGAAGCTCACGCCAGCAACCGCAACGCAAAGACAACGAGCGCTAATCAAAACGACGTCGCTCCCGACACGTTAGCAAATCTGATCAAAGCGCTACGCTTCAACAGAATCCATACAAAGCCAATACGACGTCGCGCAACCCACGTCATCATATCTGATGAACTAAACGCTCGCAACAGCAATCGCTAGCGCTAAAACAATACGGCGTCACAGAGACTTCTAAACACATCATCATATCTGCCCGACAGTGAGTGGAGCAAATAGTGAGTGGAGCAAATAGTGATATGCACGATTCTAATAACTTGATTAGGCAAATTAAAAAAAATTATGATTGAAAGACATAATTTATGTTCCAGACTACACTTTATACCCACTGTTTGAGATGTATCATGTATGCTTTACCTTGAAACCAGCTTTACCTTGATTACTATGGTTTTTGGCTAAGTGAGTGGCAGTGCACTTAATTTTGTTGATGAATATGATATTTTTGTTGTGATA
>KQ991608.1:46186-61607 GCA_001598015.1 Dorcoceras hygrometricum
ACAAAAGCATGTGAAAACAATGACGATACATTTGATCCATGTACATGGTGGAGTACCTACGGTGCACACACACCTAACTTGCTAAGAGTGGCATTGAGGATACTTTCATTAACTACAAGTGCATCTGGGTGTGAAAGAAATTGGAGTGCATTTGAAGGAGTAAGTTTAAACTACAAACTAAAGTATTGATTTTCAAATTATGTTCATGACTTCATGTTATTTACTACAATATTTATTATTTACTTTTTTGTTTGGTAGATTCATACAAAAAAAAGAAACATATTGGATGTCAACAGGTTGAACAATCTCGTATTTGTCCAATTTAATGCGAGATTGTTGAACAAACAAAAACGAGAGAAAGAAAGGAATGTTGACGTTCTTCTTGCAAAAGATGCTTCAAATGCATAAGGTTGGATTGTGGATGGTGGGGAAGAAGATGAAGTCGAACCAGGTACAGGGCTTACTTGGCAAATAATTGATGATGCAAGTGGAGCAAATGAAAACCTACAACCTCGAAGAAGTTCTAGAGTGAGAATTGCACGAGGATGATTTTGAATCTGAAGAAGATGAAGAAGAACACAATGACGACATTGAGTTTGTGTCCGATGAAGAACAAGTTGTTGAAAATTATGGAGAAGAAGAAGTGGAATAAATTTGTAACTATTAATTGTGTGAATTTGAATTCATTTTAAATTTTATGTTATTGGATTTGAGTAGCATATGTCTTATTTACTTTATACCGTGGAATCCGCCTAGCGGCGCCTAGTCCCCGCCTAGGTGACCTAGGCGCTAGGCGCTGGCCTAGCGCCCGACTAGCGCCTAGCGAATTTTATAACATTGTTCATAACAATGACAAGAAGCATCTAACAGCTTTTGAACCTAAATCTGATGCAGGTATCTTCTTAGGATATTCAGCAGTGAGCAAAGCATATCGAGTGTTCAACAATCGAAGCTTGACGGTTGAGGAATCAGCACACGTAGTGTTTGATGAAACCAGCTTCAAGTCAAATTCAGCTGCAAACCTACATGATTTGTGTTCACGTCTCGAGTCAACAAGTCTTGAAGAATCAGACGACGGCGTGCCACAAAGATATTTTGCTGAGGAAGAACACCCAGCAGTGGTCACAACGCATAACAATGATCAACAAGATCTGGCAGGTAATCCAGTAGTTATTGATTTAATTAACTTGGATCAGCCGCAGGATCATATTACCCCAAGTGCACCAGCTGCTGGGAATGAAGCTACAAATGCTAAACAAGACGTTGTGCAAGAAGTCGCAAGCGCTTCTCCATTGATTTCAAGACCAATGCCTGAGGCACCAGCTGGTAGCACAAATTATCCAGAAATATCTTTATCACCAGCTGGACAACCAGGCGCGAGCACATCATACCACTCGGTATTAAGATCAGCGTATGGACAACCAGTTGCAAGCACATCTCACCAGCTAGAAGCAGACGCACAAGCCAACAATGCGCAACAACAATTGGCATCTGCTAAACCAGCTGTTGCAATCCAGCCAGCAACACAGGGGGAACAAAGAACAAATTCCATTGGACTTGATCTCCGGTGGAATAGAAATCATCCACCGGAGCAAGTCATAGGTAATTTCGAATCCCCTGTTCTCACACGAGGCCAGCTATCTCATGATCATTTTGATGATGCTTTTCTTTCGCATATAGAACCTAAGCAGATAGATGAGGCCTTAGCTGACCCAAGCTGGATAGACGCTATGAAAGAAGAGTTAAATCAGTTTGAACGTAATAAAGTATGGACACTTGTACCTAGACCAAATAATCATTCAGTTATAGGAACTCGATGGGTCTTTAGGAACAAGCTGAATGAAGATGGAATAGTTACTAGAAAAAAAGCTAGGCTAGTTGCACAAGGATTTAGGCAAATGGAAGGAATAGATTTCGATGAGTCCTTTGCGCCAGTAGCAAGATTAGAAGCCATCCGCATGTTCTTAGCATATGCTGCATATAAAGACTTCAAGGTCTTCCAGATGGATGTTAAGAGTGCCTTTCTTAATAACGTCTTAACAGAGGAAGTGTATGTTGCACAACCTCCTGGCTTCGTTAATCATGCGCATCCAGACTTTGTTTACAAACTGGATAAATCTCTGTATGGGTTGAAACAAGCACCCAGAGCTTGGTATGATACATTATCTCAATTTCTTATCGATTCAAGGTCTTCCAGATGGATGTTAAGAGTGCCTTTCTTAATAACGTCTTAACAGAGGAAGTGTATGTTGCACAACCTCCTGGCTTCGTTAATCATGCGCATCCAGACTTTGTTTACAAACTGGATAAATCTCTGTATGGGTTGAAACAAGCACCCAGAGCTTGGTATGATACATTATCTCAATTTCTTATCGAGCATGACTTAACTATAGGCACAGTAGATAAGACCTTGTTCAAATTTGTAAAAGCTGACCATATTCTATTAGTTCAAATATATGTCGATTACATTATCTTTGGGTCAACTAACCCTAAAATGTGCCAGAAGTTCTCTAAGTTGATGTAGGACAAATTCGAGATGAGCATGATGGGGAAGCTGACATTCTTTCTGGGCTTACAAGTTCGACAGCTGGAAAATGTAATTTTCATTAACCAGGCGAAGTATACGAAAGAATTGCTGAAAAAGTTTGGCATGGACAATTGTTCAGCAGCAGCAACTCCTATGAGCTCTTCGATAAAGCTGGACAAAGATGAAGCTGGATCTGTCATAGAGGTATCATTGTATCGTGGTATTATAGGCTCGCTGCTTTACTTAACTGCTAGCAGATCAGACATCATGTTTGCTGTCTGTATGTGTGCTAGATTCCAAGCAGAGCCAAAGCAATCGCATTACATAGCTGTAAAATGAATATTAAAATATTTAAAGGGTCCTTCAAACGTGGGTCTTTGGTATCCCAAAGACTCAGGCTTTCAACTAATAGGTTACAGTGATGCAGATTACGCAGGTTGTAGGATTGATCGTAGGAGCACAAGAGGAACGTGTCAATTCTTAGGGGATCGACTGATATCCTGGTTTAGTAAGAAGCAGACGTCAATTGTCACGTCAACAGCTGAAGTAGAGTACCTCGCTGTTGGCAGTTGTTGCGCTCAAATCCTCTGGATTCAACATCAATTGAAGGATTATGGCATTGATGCCTCCGAAGCACCTATTCTCTGTGACAACACCAGTGCAATCGCAATCACCCAGAATCCTGTGTTGCACTCAAGGACCAAACACATCGACATCAGGCACCATTTTATAAGAGACCACGTGCTAAATAAGGACGTCCGGTTGGAGTACGTGTCGACTGAGCAGCAAGTTGCTGACATCTTCACCAAACCCCTACCAGACGCTAAGTTCTCTTATTTTAGAAATATTTTAGGTCTCCTTGAATTGCCTTGATTGTCTGGGAACTAAAATTTGCAGGTTGTTAGCCATCGCTTCACTCAGTTGCAAGTCATGTGTTCAGGGGGAACAGTAGACAACCAGCTGAGGGAAGCATATTGTGTTGGGAATATACCAGTCGCGGTAAGTACCAGTCGCAGGGGGAACCAAGATCTGGATTGTTAAGTGTGATGTCATCTGAATATGCTACGTCTGGATACACTCAGATGTTACATATATACAATCGATACTTATTTGTGACCAGATCTTTCCTACCTTACGATACATTAAAAAACCAGCTGCGAGGTTGTAAAACCAGACGCAGCAGTTGTGATTTAATATTTTTGGCGCGCTTTTTCTGTACGATTAAAATATTTCTTTCGAAAATTTCTTTTGAAAATATTTTTGTACGATTAAAATATTTCTTTTGCATATATATTTTGAAAATATTTCTGAAAAATCTTCTTAAATCATTTTCAAAAATAGTACGCGAGCTGGATGATTGACACGTGTGTTTGTCATCATTCCAAAATTTACATCTACATCGTTCCCAATTTTTACCCTTTCATATTCCATATATATTACGGCTTACACTGTTCAGTGTCTTTTACCTTGCCAACATTGTTATCGTACTATTGCTCTCTTGCCTTCTTCGTGTGTTTTCTTTGCAAAAATCCTATTTCGCAGGTCTTTTCGCTCTCAATCAGAATCAGCTATGGCATCCTCTTTAATCAGTAGCAGCCACCACGTCGACTTAGATTCCGTGTTTGGGATGGACAACGCTGCTCCCGTATAGATGTTTGAGTCGCTTATAGGACGGGGTTAAAAGAGTTTTTGGGTTGCCCCGCCGTGTTCTATGAGGCTGCACTGACAGAGTTTTTCACAAATGGTTCAGTTAGAGAAGACGGAATGGTGGTCAGCACCATCAGGGGAACAACTGTTGAGATTCTGAGAGTATGTTTGCGGCGGCGTTCGATTTACCGACTGAGGGTTTAACGGATCTATATGACGTTCCTAAGAATCTTGTATTTGATGCACGCAGTCTGTTTTCCGAATCAAAGGAGCAAGTAAGTATTTCTTGTCTGAAAAAGGAGTTGAAGATTCAATATCGCCTACTGCATGATATTCTGGCAAAAACAATTTATGTCAAATCTGGGTCATTCGATGCCGTGACCCGTGATAGATTCATGTTGATGATGGCAATCACTTGTGACATAAAAGTGAATTGGAGCAATTTGTTGTTCAGTGTCTTTAAGGATATGGTGACACCGGGTACTAGGCAGGCGAAGGGTTTCGAAATTCAGATAATTGTTTTATTAAAGAATGTTCCAGGATTAGATTTGGGTGAATCGAGAGAATTTCCCATTCCCAAAGTTCTAACAGAGAAAACAGTGCATCGATTTGTTGCTATTAATGAGAAGGTTGGTGTAGAAGATGTCACAGATGAAACACGGGTGAGGAAGACTCCCGTGAAGAAGGATGTGTCTCAGAAAATACCAGCGGTTGGTGTTGAAGCAGCCCCCGTGGTGAAAAAGAAGCGCACCACTAAGGGTAAACCCATGGTAATTTCACAAGAAGCGGTGCCTCTACAAATTGTTGAAGCTATTGCAAATGCACCAGTTGAACAACCCCCTGTGCCCAAAAGAAAATCACAGAAGAGGAAGCGAAGGTTGATTCTTAGTGCTGTTGATGAAACTGTTGATACACCTACTGATCAACCAGACGCAGCGGTTGAAACCACTGTTGATGAACACCCAGCTGTCGAGGTTGAATCTAGTGTTGTAAAGCAACCAGCCGTTACACCAGTTGTTGAGGCTGCGACTGATGATCCAGACGCAATAATTGAAAAAGTTCTGGATCAACTGGACTCAGTTGTAGCAAATCAAGATAGTGGTGATCAACCAACTGCAAAAATTGATGAAAAAATACCTTGGTATGATCTACCGTTTGAGTTTGCTACTCGTGACTCTGAGAGATTATTTGAGACTGGAAGCGATACCTAGGACGATATGGATTTAGATGAGGGAAATCTAGAGTTGCCAGTGGGTAGTGGAACAGATGCTGTGGTTGTAACAAATGTTGGGAACCAACAGGAACAATCTTTTGATGCGAATACCAGCAGGACAGATGCTGAAGACTATTTGGTTGAGGAGTCAGATGAGGAGCCGGTGCCAGAGACTGAGAAACCATCGGCAGACGAGTCAATGTCTTTAGAAGACATTCCTCATGACAATCCCAGTAGAAGTTTCTCTCCCGTCTGCAAGTGTGGAGATTACCAGGATAACCTTGGGGAAGGAGATCCACATTCCTGGCGTCACTGAAAGGACTTGGTACTTGGCTAGACTTCCACAGATTCCAGTCAATGACAAGGGAAAGGAGCCTCTTCTGCAAAAAGACCCAGTTAAGGGCAACCCAGTCCAGGAACAAAATTTGTTGATAGTTACGTTGAATGTCTTGTCCAGTTACGGGAAAAGGTTATTGGTGAAGTTGAGGAATTTTTTCGTTCTTTCAGTCGCCTGAAATGGGCCAAGTTACAGCAAGAATATTTTTCTGCAAAAATAGAGCAAGTCCTCACATGGGCTGAAACAGATTCTACTATCATTGCTCTTCAACGGAAAGTGTATGTACTGCTTAAATACAGGGAGATGTTGCTGTTTTTCGTTCTTTCAGTCGCCTGAAATGGGCCAAGTTACAGCAAGAATATTTTTCTGCAAAAATAGAGCAAGTCCTCACATGGGCTGAAACAGATTCTACTATCATTGCTCTTCAACGGAAAGTGTATGTACTGCTTAAATACAGGGAGATGTTGCTGAGAAAATTTATTGAGGCAAGGACTATGAATTTTGTCCCAGGCGAGGGTGAATCTGCAAATGATCTTAAAATTCTGGATCGATTATCAGACATTCATTTGTTTGTGTTGGAACAATTAAAAGACAAATCGCAAGAACATGGTCTTCGTTGGGACATGACATGTTGTTCAAAAATTTTTGAAGGGAGAATTCGTGATCGTGGCGCCGTTATTGCCCGATCAAACACGAACACTAAATCGTCCTGCTGGATTAGAACGATGTTACTAGTTGATGGCACTTGGGTTATTGAACCCTGTGCTGACTATTGGAGACCAATTCCAAGAGCGGAGTTATCCAGTATGGTCATTGTCCCTTCCCGGCTATCATACGTGGACACTCTCCCTCCGATGCGTGAATTTTTCAAGTTGCTGAGGAAGAGATGGGCCGATGTGTGTATCGAGGTTGCACAATTCTTTGCGTCCGGGAAACTCCTACCCGTGGGATCCATTAATTTTTGCAGAGGATTGTCAGTTGTTGAACCAGTTGCCTCTTTTTCTCCTCGCCAGCCGATTGTATTTGCCTTAAGGGTTTCTCAATTCTGTACAGTTTTTATTGAATACAGCTTTTTTAGCAGTTTATTGAGTAAGGTTGATTTCAGTTTTATTCGATCAGTTTTTATTGCAGACAGAGGAATAGATATCAGTGTTGATTCAGGTGTACAGCGCTCCTCAGTGTTGCTTACAGAGTTTCTTGAGCAAGATGTACAGATAGCAGATGCTACAGTTTTTGAGTCTCAGAATGTACAGATAGTTCAGAATTCAGTTTTAGTTGCTCCGTGTGTACAGTTATTAGATGAGCATCTTTCTTCCGCATCTACTTCAGAAACTTCTTGTCAGGCCCCGTGCTAATTACTCACAATTAACACATATAATCGCATAAACACGGAAGCTTAAAATCAGGGCTTAAAAATTTTTCAAATGAAACAGGCCTGAACTTAAAATCATACATTAAAAATATTCATAATCAAAATATGAGTTAACTCAAACTCACAACAGACAGGTAACATCAATATCTTAAAACAGAAGTAGATCCCCGAATACATAGAAACACGGGGCATCCCCCGGTTCAATACATAATAAATATAAACTGGAACTCAAGAAAACGGGGATCGACCAGCTGAACCTCCACTCTGTCCAGCTTGGTTACCTGAAGATCCTGCAAGTGGGTAACACAGACCCCAGACACAAAAGCAGGAAAACAAAATACGAGGTCAAGCCTCAGTACGAAGAGCTATCAAATAAACAGCAACTCATAAACATGCAGTATCTAAAGTCATGAGATGCATGAGGCTATCAATGGATCGGATATCAAGACCAGTAAGTCAACTGGAAAATCAAATCAGTAGAGCCTCTAAACCCACACAGTAAGTCAACCGGTGGAATCATCGGTCCATGATCTTTCGGGCCCGTCAGCCTATCACAGCTCGGTAGTAGACACTCGAATCCGGTAATCACCACTCCGATGATAGCGTTGGACTTTTCCGGCACAACCCATCAGTTGGCCAGTCACAACGTGGCTTTAATCTCGGGTCATCAATCGATTAATCTGGCTCAAGATGTATGCATGAATGCCAAGAAATTCATATCTGATTTCTACATGCATAAAATATGTAAACAGCTAATACAAATCAGTAATTCAAGCAGTTCACATAATACACAAATTCACAGAGCCAATCTCAAGACTCAAATACTCGCAGGTTATGCTCGAAGCTGTTAAATTCACGCTCAATCGTACCTCAAACTTCTGAATTCTACCTCAACCGAATTCCAAAGGCACAGCAGAACTTCCTGGAAGCTGGAATCCTGAAGCTTAAACCAGCAGGAGAACACTCGAACCAGAATTCTCCAAAAGCTTCGAACACCAATAGCTACACTCTTCCACTTCAACGCTAATTCAGGGCTTCAAACAGGTAGCAATAGAAAGAGCAACTCACAACGAATCCAGCGCCACCAAAATCTCTCAAATCATCGGCGGAGAACGACGGAGATCTAAGGAATAAATTTTCGGGTGAACAGTAGCTCGACGAGGGTTTGGATAAGGAGATAATAAATATCGGGTTCTAAATAATTCTAAGTGTCGATCAACACTTCTATATATAATCGCCCAAATCCAACGTCTGCTGATCACAAAAAATCCAGTCGACGTGAACAGTAGAAATCTCCCAGCAGATATCACCTTTCTCTTTCGTTAAAACCAGCAGTAACAACCAGACGAGACATTCACGAGAAAACATCCCAAAACGACACCGTTCCAACTAACTCAAACAACGTCGCAGAGCTCCACCAGCTGGTAACATCTATCGCTTGCAAATCGACCAAAAGCTGGTAACAGATTTCTTCAAACAATCACCACCGACTGGTTACGCGAAATCAATCAAAACGACGACACATCAACTAATCCAAACGACTTCGTAAAGGTTACGTCAGCGTCGCTACCACCAGCTGGTCATCCAGTCGCAACGCATTCCGAACAACAATTCTCTCGCGGCTGGTACCAGACGCAACACTCAAAACGCAGCGTTTCAACTTATCAAAATGGCGTCACTTTACCTCCTCGACTGGTTCTTCAAACCATCAGCTGATCGCTCCTCTTCTCGCGCATCTGCTGATCCAGTAGTCAACACTCAAAATGTTGACCAACACGTGTCTCTCTCTCATTCACTCTCGCGCTAAAAGCAACGTCCGCCAGCAGCAACCTCTACAAACGCAACTACGGCCAGCAGATAACTTTCCAAGAAAAACAACGATGTAATCCTCGCGTGCTACAGTAGCTATCTAAATCCAATCTCACCAGCTGCAAGCTACAGTAACTTTGACCCGCGTTGACTACCAAAATTCGCTACGTCTGTTTCTTATACTAGCGCTGCTTCTGGTTTATAACACTTAGAGAATTTCAACAATGCAAAATACTCAAAATTCACGTGGCTAATCCCAATCAATAAAATTAACCATTAATCTAAATCTGATTCCTCACATTCTCCCCACCTTAAGAGATTTCGTCCTCGAAATCAAAGGAAAATCCAGGGAACATCAGTCAAACAATCAGAACACAAAACAGAAATTCATCTAATTCAAACCCAAAAAGTTCAGGATAACTGGACAATTCATAAACAAGAACTATGGGATAACACAAACAGAAACCGAAAACTAATACATCTATCTACTCAAACAGATGCGGCCACTCGTGCTGCATCTTCTCTTCCGGTTCCCAAGTTGCTTCTTCTCTGTCATGCTTACTCCATTGGACCATCACCAACGGAACTACTTTGTTTCTCAGCTGCTTCTCCTTTCTATCCAAAATCTGCACTGGATATTCAATATAATTCAAGGCAGAATCCAGCTCCACTTCATCGGTTCTAAACACATGGGATGGATCTGGCTCATATTTCCTCAACATTGATACATGAAAAACATCATGCATCGCCGCTAATTCAGCAGGAAGCCTCAATCGATAAGCCAAATGTCCAATCCTCTCGAGAATCTCAAAGGGACAAACGAATCTAGGAGCTAATTTGCCTTTAAATCTGAAGCGCATCACGCTTTTGAATGGAGAAACCTTGAGAAATACACGATCACAAACCTCAAACTCTAACGGTCGACGTCTATGGTTAGCATAGCTAGAGAAACGGTCTTGAGCAGCCTTCATCCTACTCCGAATCAAATCTATCTGATCTTTCATGTGCTGAACAAACTCCGGGGTAGAAAGCTGTCTCTCGTCGACTTCTTCCCAACAGATCGGGGATATGCACTTTTGACCATACAAGGCCTCAAACGGAGCCATTCCGATAGTCACCTGGTAGCTGTTGTTGTACGAAAACTCAACCTAGGATAGCGAATCCTGCCATCCACCGCTGAAATCCATCACCACTGCTCGCAACATATCCTCTAAAGTCTGGATAGTCCGCTCAGACTGTCCGTCTGTCTGTGGGTGATAGGCCGTACTCATAGCCAATCTCGAACCCATCGCTGCTTGCAGACTCTTCCAAAAGCGGGAAGTGAACCTCGGATCTCTATCGGACACTATCAAAACCGGAACTCCATGCAATCTAACCACATGGTCGATTTACAATTTTGCCATTTTTTTCATGGAACACCTCACGTCATAGGGAATGAAATGGGCTGACTTCGAAAGTCTATCAATCACAACCCAAATCGCATCGCATCCCATACTAGATCGAGGTAGGTGAGTCACAAAATCCATGGCAATGTGCTCCCATTTCCATTGGGGCACCTCCAAACTCTGTAGCAATCCACCAGGTCTCATTCTCTTGGCCTTGACCTGTTGACAATTCAGACATCTAGCGACAAAAGCCGAAATGTCGCTCTTCATACCTGCCCACCAGTAGTGAGACTTCAAGGCATGGTACATCTTTCTCTCGCCCGGATGCACACTATACCGGCTACAATGTGCATCGTTCAGAAGGATCTCTTTCAAATCGATCAAGTTGGGAACCACTAATCTTCCTCTAAATCTCAAACATCCATCGGAAGAAACAGAGAAGTCATCAGACTGACCACTTCGGGCCTTAATCTTCAACTCAAGAACATATGGATCAGTCCTCTGTGCCTCCCTGATGGAACTCACAATCTGTGATTCTACCTGAATCGAAGAAATCGTAAAGTGCTGATCACCCGGCTGGAAACGCCAACCCGAAGCTCAACTGCTCATAGACTTTAGAGACACTTAAAGAAGAAAGCATCGCAGGCTGGGTCTTCCTACTCAATGCGTCGGCAACTGAGTTCATCCGCCCAGGCTGATACTGAATCTCAAAATTAAAGTCCTTGAGCAACTCCATCCATCGTCGTTGCCTCATATTCAGATCGTACTGTTTGAAGATATATTTCAGGTTCTTATGGTCGGTGTACACCACAAATTCTTCACCATAAAGATAATGTCGCCAAATCTTCAAGGCAAACACTATCGCAGCCAACTCTAAATCATGAACAGGGTACCTCGTCTCGTGAGGCTTCAACTGTCGAGACGCATAGGCAATCACGTACCCGTTCTACATCAGAACACATCCCAAACCATTGAGAGAAGCATCGGAGCACACAACGAATCCTCCGGATCCAGACGGTAAAGCCAAAATAGGAGCAGTAGTCAACTTCTCCTTCAACGTCTGAAAACTGTACTCGCACTCATCCGTCCACACAAATCTCTTATCCTTCTGAGTCAACTGCGTCAAAGGCTTGGCTATTGAAGAAAACTTCTCGATAAAACGCCTGTAATAGCCAGCCAATCCCAAGAAACAACGGATCTCGGAAATATTTCTAGGTCTCTCCCAGTTCAAAACTGCTTCGACCTTACTCGGATCCACCGAAATCCCTTGTGCCGAAATCACGTGACCCAAAAAGATAATACGATCTAGCCAAAATTCACACTTGCTGAACTTGGCATAAAGCTGCGAGTCTCTTAATCTTTGCAACACCAGTATCAGGTGCTCCTTATGCTCTCTCATGCTCTTCGAGTACACCAGGATGTCATCTATGAAGACGATCACGAACCGATCGATATACTCGCTGAAGATGCGATTCATCAAATCCATGAACACAGCTGGGGCATTTGTCAACCCAAACGGCATGACCAGAAACTCATAATGCCCGTATCGAGTCTGAAAAGCTGTCTTCACGTCAGCGTCTCTAATCCGCAACTGGTGATAACCAGAGCGCAAATAAATCTTCGAGTAAACGACCGATCCCTACAACTGATCGAACAAGTCATCAATCCTCGGCAAAGGATACTTGTTCTTCACCGTCGCTTTATTCAACTCCCGAAATTTCCACGCACATCCTCATAGATCCATCCTTCTTCTTCACAAAAAGAATCGGAGCTCCCCAAGGCGACATGCTCGGTCGAATGAAGCCTTTCTCCAAGAGATCTCTCAACTGATCCTTCAGCTCTTTCAACTCCACGGGCGCCTGTTAGAGTAGATGCCCAACTAGCCAACTTGTGGCGTGTGGGTTTTATTGACTCTTGTATATCGTCAATCAGGTCCACGACCGGAAGCACGAATCCTCCGTCAATCTGCACTAGAAGATCTGACGGATTCTGGCACGGACGGAAACTCCTCGTCGTGGTGATCGAAACAAGTCCGATCACGTAGATGGCAGCACACGGCGGCGGCCGATCGACGGCGTGTGGGAGAGGGAGGGGGCGGCCAAGTGTGATGGAGGCTAGGGTTGAGAGTGAGTTGTTTTGTGTGAAGCCCTAGGTCTAGCATAAGTAGACCAATGATGGGCGTTCACTAGCCCAATGGACCTGCAGCGGGCCCAGGTCCGTATGAACATTCGTTTCAACCGTACCACCGTGGCTTCATCATAATTCCGATCGACGATCAGATTGGACCGATCGACTCAATTTCCAAAACTGAATATTATGATGCGAAAACAATTTTTCAAACCACCTAGACCAAAATTACAGTTTAGCCCCTCAACTTTCGGGAAATCACAATTTGACCCCTGTTGACTTTTAGGAAGTCGCACTCCCTAAATTCCTCTTCCTATGCTCAACACATTGAGCTCAGTTTCCGTGCGGAAATCATGAATCCAGTACTTGTGTGACCCTCAATGGTTCAGGGATACATCTAGCCGTGGGCCCACAACCATTGCGGCTCCGAAATCACAATTTCGGACTTGCCCATCGGATCATGGTAAAGCGCCTAGCAACATCGCCCCATGATCCCCTAGGTATCACTGATAGTGCCTGTAAGAACCATTTGGTCGTGGTTAGCGTACAGTACGGTCCTTTCAACACATATATCCCGATCAGATCAACGACCATTGGTAAATCGAGAGTCGCTAGAGATCCGATAGCTATGCATACATCTTGGAGATCGAATAGTGACATTGCGAGTGTAACTACGTAAACCCATTTACCTAAAACACATCCAGTACTCTGTCCAGAGTTTTATACACCATTATCCCCTCAGATAGCATAGGATATCCACGCATGAAAGCGAGCGGTGAATCCTCGACAACGAAGCATCGACTCCTACATGCATCGGGACCTCACCCAATCCCGCCGCCTAATGACTCCAAGTGAGTCGGAAAATGGGTCAAAGTGAGGCGCCTATCATGTAGAGCCTCAATGGCATTTCGAGTAGTGAGGACTAATCAGTACAACCAAGACCTCGAACTTATCCACTCGACAAATGGTAACCACTTGGAAAGTCCGAACGAGGGTAGTTCGATAGATCACCAGGTCACTATCCATCTGCATGCTTAGAACATCACAATGTTCCCTACCAATGAAACATGGTACTTCGCATCGCAGATGCTAGTCTCAAGCTCGGGCGGCCTTATCCTCATTTTGACGGCCCAATCGACTAGGAACAAATTCAGAATGCACAGTGACTATTAGATGTGTTTCATGATAGCCATCATATCCACTATCACATCTAACATACACTATGGTGCATTCTAGGTCTTTATCCAACACAATTGTTAACATCATATAACATAATGAAAATAAAGAATGCCATAAATAAATGCGTATTTCATAAATAAAGATTGTCATATACAAGAGTCTATAAAACCCACACGCCACAAGTTGGCTAGTTGGGTGATGGATCTGTGTAAACAGATCCTGATTAAGTTTTGAATTACACAAAACCTGTTATTGTGTTTCTAACAATTCTACTTAGTGTACAGATTCTAGCTATCGAAGAAAGATGTCGCGAAGCTAAATTTGTCCAGTCGATGGTTCTCAAGATAAAGTTCAGCAGCTGGTCTGGTTTATCATTTAGACGGCAGCTGGATTAGCAATGGAGACGTCCAAAGTTGAGTCAGTTGTTCGTAATCAGGCGGAGGCCAAGTTGAACCAGCTGGAGCATAGTGAACCAGCTGGAACGAGGACAACTAGCTGCAAGCGCTAAAGAAGGAAAGAGGACCAGCTGGAACAGTAGCTAAGAAGAGTCGCAAGTTTGAGCTGGAACGATAAGACCAGCTGGAGCGCTGAGCGATGATGACATCAGCAGTGACATCACAATCAGCAATAAGCTACAGTATAACCAGTCGATGGATGATCCAGCGCAAGAGATAAAGCGACGTCGTACTGGAAGAACATTCAGTCGCAAGCTACAGTGCAACCAGTCGAGCGTACTCAAAGTTAGCGATAGCAAAATGATGTCGTTTGAATAAGTTGATACGACAGCGTTTTGCCTTCGTGCTAAGGATTCAACAGGACTTTGCGATGGTAATGACCAGCAGGCAGGTACAGTACATCCAGACGAGAGCTTCAATGATATATTTAACCAGTCGAGGATGCATAGCAAACGATGTCGTTTGAATAAGTTGATAGGACATCGTTTGATCTAACCAGTCATTGGGAAATCCAGTAGCAAGCATTTCGACCAACGACTAGACAACCAGCTGCAAGCATATCTTCACCTGCTCAACCAGTCGCAAGCTACAGTAGACCCAGTCGCTTACAGTGAATCCAGTCGCGAGCTACAGTGCTTTGCATATCCAGGCGCAGGAAAAGCAGTCGTAATGAAGAGTTATATCCAGTCGCAATAGTTGAAGTCTGGAACCAGCAGCGAAGCAGTTGACAAATTATGAAGAGTTACCGAAGCTGGATGTCAACTGCTGAGCTCATTTCAAAAGTTGAAGACGACAAAATGGCCTGAAAAAGAAAGGACACAAAGGACAATCCATGTCGGTGCTTTACAGAACATATTTCAAACGGGAAGAATTTGTGTCCAACGGATTGAATTCAAATAGAGGCTTATATACGAGAAGAACGCCATTGAAGAGCGGCTTTCGGAGTAGATGTTTGTTGCACAGTGCACAAACAGAGGGAAGAAAAATAGAAGTACGAAGCAGTCGACCACCATTAGAGAGGAGCTTGCTACGAGCGTCGACTGCTGAGTTCTTATTAGCTTTTGTAGAGCACTTCCCTAGTGTGTGAGAAATAGAGAAACAGAGAGTTGAGCGCTTCATTGTAAAAATCTCACACACAGAGATTCATTCACATTCATTGTATAGTGAATGAATCTCAAAACCCAATACCAATCAGTTACCGTCCAAGCACGAAGACGTTAAACTCTGTGTATGTAGTCTTTGAACAGAGACGTTAAACAAGTTCTGAGTAAACAACCGAGGGCTGGTAGAGTCTAGGAGTTCTCGCAGCTGCTGGTTGCGGGATCGGGTCTGTACACAATGTATAGATCAAATCTTCTAGTGGAACCTTC
>KQ991608.1:89079-102827 GCA_001598015.1 Dorcoceras hygrometricum
AACCATCTGCTGATCGTTTCACACAATCGCATTTGCTGAATTCAATAGTCAACACTCCAAAATGTTGACTAACACGTGTCGCTTCCTCGCTCAATCTCACGCTACATGCAACATCTACCAGCAGCAACCTCAAACTCGACGCTAAACCAGCAGCTCTCATTGCGTCACGCTGACGATATCGCTGCTGATTCAAAATTCACCAGCACGAGGCAACTGCTGAATTCAATAGTCAACACTCCAAAATGTTGACTAACACGTGTCGCTTCCTCGCTCAATCTCACGCTACATGCAACATCTACCAGCAGCAACCTCAAACTCGACGCTAAACCAGCAGCTCTCATTGCGTCACGCTGACGATATCGCTGCTGATTCAAAATTCACCAGCACGAGCTACAGTAACTTTGACCAGCGTTGACTTCACCAAAAATTGATACTTCTCATTTCTTAAACTAGCGCTGCGGCTGAGGAACCAGCAGGAACCTTATAACATTCGCATAATCCTCCAACCACACGTGATTAATCCCAAATAAAATCAATTAATCACTAATCTAACTTCTCCATCCTCACATAGACAGTAGAGTTTCTATTGGGGAATAAATATAAGTGTTGAGTTACACTTAGAATATTTTACACCCGACATTTCTTATCTTCACTGCTGAAACTCTCGACTTACTACTGTTCACCGTAACTTTCCACCGCTGATTCCCATCGATTTCAGCCTCTGTTTTTGATAATCTTGGTAGCGCTGGACTCCCCTAGCTTAGCTCTTTCGATTGTTACCCTTTTCGAACCCTGAATTAACACTGGAATGGAAGCGTGAAGCTGTTGGTGTTCGAAGCTTTTGGAGAAATCTGTGCCGTGCGTTTCTCCTGCGGGTTTAAGCTTTTGGGTGAGCATTTCTTGTTAGATTGAGCTCGGTCCTTGTAGTTGATACCTGCGTAGATGTTTAGAACTGGAGTATAGTTCTGGCCGTAGGTGTTTGAGGGTGTATGTTTAGATTTGAGCTAAGATATTAGCTACCTTTCCCAGATTTCAGTTCTAGGAAGCCTGCTGCCGTGATTTTCGAACCAGGTGAAAGCTGGTTGCGTCGGCCGTGAGTTCTGCAGTGCTTTGAGTAACTTTGTGAGGTAGAATTTGAGGAGTTAAGGTACGAATTGAGAAGCTCTTAATAGCTTGAAGCGTGAGCATGGCTGTATTCCCTGCTATGAAATCTGTTGGCATGATTATGTGATTTTACGTGAAACAGTTTGATAAATGGCTTGAGTTTATGCACTGTTTTACATATTGATTGTATGCATTGAGCATTGATATTTGATTGGCATACATGCATACATATTGAGCCTGACAGATTGGTTGATTGACCTGATTGAGAGCCACGTTGCGATCGGAAGACTGATGAGTTGTGCGGAATGGTCCAACGCTATCATCAGAGTGGTGGATCGACGGAGTTGTCGTATCGGAATACCACCGAGCTGTGATGGGCTGACGGGCCTGGAATATCACGGATCGATGATTTCCCCTCGGTGGATGTTTACTGAGTGGGTGTAGAGGCTCGATCGATTTTGATTTGCCAGTTGACTTACTGGTCTAGCTATTCGATTCTTTGATAGCCCTCATGCATTCATAGCATTGATTTATGGCATGTTGCATGTTTAGCTGTTTTGATAGCTCTTCGTATTGAGGCTTGACCTCGTATTCGTTTTCCTATTTTTGTTGTTTGGGTCTGTGTTACCCATTTGCAGGATCATCAGGTAACCAAGATGGACAGAGTGGAGGTTCAGCTGGTCGATCCCCGTTCCCTTGAGTCCCAGTATATCATATTATGTATTGATCTGGGGGATGCCCCGTGATTATATGTATTTGGGGGATCTGTTTCTGATTTGAGATTTGTTGTTGTTACCTGATTGTATAAGTTTGAGATAACTTATATTTTGATTATCGATATGTTGAATGTATGATTTTGAGTTCAGTCCCAATCTATTTCAAAAAAATTTTAAGCCCTGATTTTTAGCTTCCGTGTTTATGCGTTTATTATGTGTTAATTGTGAATAATTAGCACGGGGCCTGACACGAGCTGTCTCGTGTTGGTATTCTGCTCTTCTCGCGAGCTGTGCAAGGTATTGTTGGTTAGGAGTTGAGGTACGAATCGGAACTGGTACAACTTTCGTAGAGTATGAGTATGTTCTCTGTGCTGTTTACGTGTTGTGTGATCTTATTTGTCTTTGCTGTTTTTCATTATATGTTGAGCATGTCATGGCATATAATTCATCTATTGAGCCTTGATATCCTTTTAAAAAAGCTGATGCATTACTTTTGAGATGAGTTGCTTACTCGTGGAGTGTTTGGTTGATGTTCATGCTCACGAGGGATAGCACTGAGGACGCACCGGATAGCTCCCGCCCCCTCAGTTTCCGTGGACTGGATAGATGGTGGCGGGTGGTCAGTGGAAACTTTTTTATGCCGTTGTGACTGGACGGGTAGCTCCCGTCGCCCGTGATGATGAGCATATCTATTTTCCGCTAGGACCGCTCGGGTAAATCCCGAACTCCCAATGACGTTCCACATGTTGATATTGGCTGTTTTGTTTGGCTTCCGATTTGCTACCTAATGTTCTTGCTACCGGACATGCATTTGCATAACACAATACATATATCATACATACTTTTTATGCTGTTTTATTTTGTTCTCCATACTGAGGTTTGACCCTTTGCCTCTCCGCGGCTGTTTGGTTGTGTTGTTTGCCATTCAGGTTACCCAAATACTTCAGCTGGCCCAGGTGGTGCCTCAGCTAGTGGAGCCCCGAGTGGTTGATCGAGTGTCTCATATATATATATATGTATATACCTCGTGCAGTTGTTTCAGTATTGATTCGATGTTTGTTTCATGTTGATATATATATGTATTGTTGGTAGATCTTGTGACGCGTTATGTGTTGGATTTTGTTATAGAACCTTTATTTTGAGTATTTGCGAAACTTTAAGTTGAAATTTAAGTTCAGGTCGAAAAGAAAAATTTAACCCGCTTTTAAGATTCCTCAAAATGTGCGCTTAATCTATCATTAAGAGCATCGGTCCTAAAATTTTTGGTCTCAGAGCTTAAACTAGGATAAGCTCAATTTTGTTTCTAGTTAACTCGAGTCTAGGCACAATATTTTTTTCGTTTGCATGTGCTTGACTACGTGCTTTACCTGCTTCTTTTGTCTTATCACCTTGGTGTCTTCGTAGAGGGCGCCAAAGAGGAGAGGTAGAGCGAAGAAACAAGTGGCATAGGACTTTGGGGCTCAGAACCGAGAGGATGACATAGTTCAACCGAGTGTCCCTTGGCGTAGGTGATCTAGACAAGTAGAGGATGTTGGGATCGATTTTACCCTCTATATACTTGTTAACAGATGATAATTAGTACTTAGAGGGTGTAACCAGACCGAATGATAAGACGCAGGATTCAGCAGGGCATTGAAGCCGGGTTGCGATAGCCAAGCTGGTTCCAGTCGGTCGTTGAAACTAGCTTGATATAAGGCAAGCGCTACACATGCTTTTCCAGCTTGATGCTGAAACCAGCTCGACACACGGTCGAACGATCTGGTTAACTTATCTTGAGTTGCAATAGCTCAGTGTTCTTGAATACTTGTGCACCGAGATACAGATTGAGTAATTAATATAAATCATGCTGAAATAACTCAAACTGCACTCTAAATTCGAAAGCTCGATTAAATAGTTTTATGCTTTTGAGTAATATGCAGTGCGTGAATATGCAAGTAACAAATCAGTAAAGAAAGATACGCTGATTTGTTTATGGAAGTTTGGAGCTCAATCTCCTACGTCTCCCCTTCTTCCAAAACCGGAAGGATATCACTAGAAGACTTTGACTACAACGACCCTCGATGCAACCCATTCCTATGACCCGCAGTCGAAAGAAGTCATAGCCACACCACTACACACCAGCCCGCAAGCTGCGTGTGACTAACTCATTTCTTTACTGCCTCAGTGAGAAAGGCAACAAGGACTTGTTTAACGTCTCTGTCCAAAGACTACACACACTTCTTTAACATCTCAGTGCGAAATACAACTATACTTGTTTAACGTCTCTGTCCAAAGACTACAATCGAAGTCGTTTGATTTGATTCACTCAACTATTCTGTTAAGCTCTCAGCTCTCATTTGTGAGTGAATCTGTGTGTGAGAAATATACAGTGTATGCTCTCTCTCAAATGTATTCTCACACCCTGGGAAGTGGGCTCCTATCTGAGCTGGTCTTTCATTGTCTTCCCAGGTTCAGTGTTGTGCTATCTTCTGAAGTTTACATTTTGGTTTGAACAACACTGTTACCACTTCGCTCTTCTCAGCTCTCCTTCATTCAGCTGCTTGTGCTCTGTTTTTATAGCCTGACGTATGGATTTTCCTGTTGGACACAAAGAAGTAGACGTTGAAAGGTCTTCTGACACTATTGTACTTTGCGTCCTTTGTCAATAAATGTGTCGCATGCTTTTATTCACTTTAATCACGTGAGCACTGTTCTGAGAAGACAATACAAGCAAGTCGATTTGAATACTAAATAATGTTTGTCGTATAGCCTTGTATTCAAATCTCCTTGCTCGGGGATTTGATGGCATCTGTCATGCCATTTGAGTTGGTTTGACCTTAACTAGCTTGTTCATCAATCTAATCTGCATCGAGCTGGTCTTGTTCGAGCTGGTTGCTTCTTCAAAGATCTCTTCTTCTCCTCTCGTTTGCAACCGCTCTTGAGCTGATCTTCATCATCTTCAGAGCTTCAAGATTTCTCTATCTAGCAAAGTTCTTCCCCATTTTATGACTGTTCATGACTTTGCTAGATAGAGTCCATTCTTCTTGAAATAGCTCTTAATCAGCTTGTCCAGTTGGTTTGTCCTTAACCAGATGGTTTCTAATCTTCTCCTTATATCGAGCAGACTCTTCATTTGAGCTGTTCCCCAAGCTGGTTTTCTTAGATGAACCATATTGGTTGCATGACGACTACTCGAGTGCCCCACCAGCACGCAGAATCTTCCTCGTCCAAGGTGGGCACATCGAGCTAGTCTCTCTTCTCGTTGAAACAGCTCTAAATTCCTTGCTGACCTTCCAGCTGGTCCTTCGGCTGGTCATTCAGTGAGGTATTGCGTACTCCGCTAGTGATCGGATCTGCACTCGATCACTGCGCTTGTACTTGTCTTCGCACTCAATCACAGCTCTTGTGCGCTGCACTTGATCTGCACTTGAGCAATTCTGCGCTTCATCCTCTGTACTTCAAATCTGCTTGATTCTGCGCTTGAGCTGCTCTTCTGCTTTACCAAACTGGTTGACCAGCTTGAAATCTTCTTCGACCTGGTAAAGACAATACCGATTCAGCTCGGGCGTCCCCTTACTGTATCAGCAAAGATATCTTCAACTCGACCAACTTGGGCGTCCCCTCACCGTTTTAGTTTGAATATCTCCCTGTTTCCTTATCAAGTGCACTGCACATATCACTAAAGCCGTTAGTCAGATAGTAACAGATTTTATGTGAATCAAAACTTAGATTCTGATCTGTGAAACAGATCCAACAGTCTCCCCCATTTTGATTTACACAAAATCTGGATAAACATATGCACGTATTTTTATGTGTAAAAATATTTCTACCCTTTTTGTGGGAATCAAAAAGAGTTTGAAATCTTGTCTTCCCCTTAATATTTAAACAAATCTCCCCCTCAACAGATCATGGGGTATTTTTATTTTCGAAATAAATGACTTTATGCACGGGAAGACAGTTTGTCGAAAGTAGTATGAATGCATGAGATTTTGAAAACAAAGTCTATGCTACTCAAAAATTCTCATATATATGGACCAGAGGAGCAATAAAAGATTCAATCCACATAATCTCTTCCATTGTTCCCTAAGGCTTAGCCTCGTCCAGCCCCAGAGATCTTGGTGTCCACAGACCTCGCGCAATATGCCAGCTCATCGGACGAGATGTTGCCACTCTTTACTTTCGAGAAATTACTCTGCAATTCAATAGACGTTTCTCCCCCTTGTGAGACCTGTGTTTTCACAATCAGGTGTTGGTCAGGTTTGGACAAGCTGTTGGTCGATGTGCTTGGTGTAGACATCGATTTTGCCTAAGTGTTGGAATCAGCAGCAGTAGTAGTGGGATCAGCCATTGAGTGATCGCGTCAGTTGTTGATATTTCAGACGTTGCGTGTTGGTAGGAAGCAGCAGCAATGCTGACGTGGATTTAAGTCGTTGGTGTATTAGCGCGTATCCAGCTGTTGCGAGTGATCAGCTGTTGGTATGTTAGTTGTGATGATTAGCAGAGAGCGCTAAGGGACTTTGAAGCGACGACGTTTTGTGTTCAGGAACCAGCTGTTGGTTTCGTTAGTATGTTTTGTAGCGGGTAGAAAAACTACGTCGTTTAGTTAAGTTGGAACGACAGCGTTTTGAGTGGAGCGCTTTGTATCAGTTGTTGGTTATGATAGAAATCAGCTGTTGAGAGATCTCATGCGTTGTGACTGCTGGTTTGTGAATCAGCTGTTGGTAGCAAGGTGACGTGTTCCTCTGTGACGTCGTTTGGTTAAGTTGGTGCGACGCCGTTTAGTCATAGCGTTGTTTGAAAGATTCAACTGCTGGTTGTTATATTAGCGATAGGCAAAAGCTGATGCGTGATTTCAGCTGCTGGTTGGGAATATTAGTTGTGACAACTGATTTTGTCGATGGATCTGTTCCTGTTTATATCTGTTGATTGAGTAGTGTATTTAAGAGAAGACTTGGTCTTCGATTGTTTAATAGATCCCATACTTAGAAATATTTCCCGATAGCAAATCTTGTCGCGAACCCTAGTTACTGTTCACAGTAACCTTATCCGTCCTAATTTCCGGTGGTAGACAACTCCGACGAGAGTGAGAGTGTTAGCGTTGGACTCCTCTCGCTAAGGCGCTTCGTTCTATACCTCTTTAGAAGGCTTTGGAGGAGCTGGAAGAGGATCGCAGGATCGCTAAGACATCTCCCTTGTGTAGTTTGCTAGCATAAGCGTTCCCTGCCGTGCCAGTAGTTTCGTTGGGGTAAGTAAAGATGCTACCTTTAAGCTTTGTTAGAGTTTTTCGTTGAGTTAGGAAGGTAGATAAGTGCTGGTGGAGTTGCAGCTCCCAGCTGTTGTTGTTTTATGTTTCGGTCCTTGAGCAGTAGCTTGTGTTGGATTAGCAGGTGACAGATCTGTGTTGCTCAGACTTGATTGTAGCAGCTGTGTGTGGTAATTGTAGCTCAGAAGTTAAGGTACGGATGTTGAGCTTATATTATGGCTGGAATTGGCATGGATATTGTGTTTGATTGCTGTGTGTGCATTGCTTGTTATTTTATATGCTGTTCAGCTGTCGCACTGCATACGCATGATCATTTTCATTTCAGCTGTTGTAGCCGTGCTTTGTTGTTGCTCTGTTTTCTTACCAGGATGCGAGGGCGAGCGGCAATACCGCACTCTCATCTCCCTGCTGGTCTGTTAGCCCTCATGCGCCGAGTGGTTAACTACCACAGTTCATGGGTTGGGCAACAGCAGGTTGAGTTGTTGATGCATCTGGTATTCAGGTGTGGTGTAAAGATGAGCGGGTAATTCCCGTGTGCTTGTACACACACCAGTGGCCACTAACCATTCTTCGCAGGCTCTATTGTCAGCTGTTGAATTCTTTGGCTCTCTTTCTTGGTTGTAGCCTTCGGCTGTTGCATTGTCCTTCATGCATAGCATTAGCATTATATCTTTTGCTATTCATTGCTGTTTTATATTTGCTCTCCGTACTGGGGTTTAACTCCGAGGTCCCTCTGGGGCTGTTGTGATTGTTTGTCTGTCTGTTGTTCAGTTTTTCAAGGATTTATAGCTGGTCGAGGTTATGATCCAGCTGGTGGTGCCCCAGGAGGTGGTTAGAATGTCCCAGTTATATATAGAGTATTTGTATGCACTGGTATCACTTTGTCTGATGCTTAGTCTTATATAGTTGGTAGACCATCTGTACTTGTGTTGTATTCAGCCATTGGGCATTTGTTGTACTTGAATATTTGTGCTGTTGTGGATTTATAAACTGGGATTATTTTGAGTATCTTGTATTTTAAATTATGTTATCTTTCAGTCAGGCCAAAAGCAAAAATTTTAACCACTTTTTAGTTGCTTCCGATTGTGTTTGTGTGGTTTACTCTGATATGTGCACGAGGCCTGACACTATCAATATGCAATGTGTTTTGAAAGCCTTAAAAATTTTGTAGCATAGATAGGCTTTCGAACAACTATCAGAGCATATTTTAATAAACTGTTTAAAAACATTTTTCGAAGGAAAATGCACTATTCAAGAACAACCTATTCTGATACAACTTGTTGGGATCGATTACCTTCTATATACTTGTTATACAGATGATAATTAGTACTTAGAGGGTGTAACCAGACCGAATGATAAGACGCAGGATTCAGCAGGGCATTAAAGCCGGGTGCGATAACCAAGCTGGTTCCAGCCGGTCGTTGAAACCAGATTGATATAAGGCAAGTGCTACAGATGCTGTTTCCAGCTTGATGCTGAAACCAGCTCGACACACGACCGAACAATCTGGTTAACTTATCTTGAGCTGCAATAGCTCAGTGTTCTTGAATACTTGTGCACCGAGATACAGATTGAGTAATGAATATAAATCATGCTGAAATAACTCAAACTGCACTCTAAATTCGAAAGCTCGATTAAACAGTTTTATGCGTTCGAGTAATATGCAGTGCGTGAATATGCAAGTAACAAAATCAGTAAAGAAAGATACGCTGATTTGTTTATGGAGATTCGAAGCTCAATCTCCTACGTCTCCCCTTCTTCCAAAACTGGAAGGATATCACTAGAAGACTTTGATTACAACGACCCTCGATGCAACCCATTTCTACGACCCGCAGCCGCAAGAAGTCCTAGCCACACCACTACACACCAGCCCGCAATCTGCGTGTGACTAACTCACTTCTTTACTGCCTCAGTGAGAAAGGCTACAAGGACTTGAGAAGTCCTAGCCACACCACTACACACCAGCCCGCAATCTGCGTGTGACTAACTCACTTCTTTACTGCCTCAGTGAGAAAGGCTACAAGGACTTGTTTAACGTCTCTGTACAAAGACTACACACACTTCTTTAACGTCTCAGTGCGAAATACAACTATACTTGTTTAAAGTCTCTGTCCAAAGACTACAATGGAAGTCGTTTGATTTGATTCACTCAACTATTCTGTTAAGCTCTCATCTCTCATTTGTGAGTGAATCTGTGTGTGAGAAATATACAGTGTATGCTCTCTCTCAAATGTATTCTCACACCCTGGGAAGTGGGCTCCTATCTGAGCTGGTCTTTCATTGTCTTCCCAGGTTCAGTGTTGTGCTATCTTTTGAAGTTTACATTTTGGTTTGAACAACACTGTTACGACTTCGCTCTTCTCTTAGCTCTCCTTCATTTATCTGCTTGTGCTCTGTTTTTATAGCCTGACGTATGGATTTTCCTGTTGGACACAAAGAAGTAGACGTTGAAAGGTCTTCTGACACTGTTGTACTTTGCGTCCTTTGTTAATAAATGCGTCGCAAGATTTTCTTCACTTTAATCACGTGAGCACTGTTCTGAGAAGACAATACAAGCAAGTCGATTTGAATACTAAATAATGTTTGTCGTATAGCCTTGTATTCAAATCTCCTTGCTCGTGGATTTGATGGCATCTGTCATGCCATTTGAGCTGGTTTGACCTTAACTAGCTTGTTCATCAATCTAATATGCATCGAGCTGGTCTTGTTCGAGCTGGTTGCTTCTTCAAAGATCTCTTCTTCTCCTCTCGTTTGCAACCTCTCTTGAGCTTATCTTCATCATCTTCAGAGCTTCAAGATTTCTCTATCTAGCAAAGTTCTTCCCCATTTTATGACTGTTCATGACTTTGCTAGATAGAGTCTGTTCTTCTTGAAATAGCTCTTAATCAGCTTGGCCAGCTGGTTTGTCCTTAACCAGCTGGTTTCTAATCTTCTCCTTATATCGAGCAGACTCTTCATTTGAGCTGTTCCCCAAGCTGGTTTTCTTAGATGAACAATCTTGGTTGCATGACGACTACTCGAGTGCCCCACCAGCACGCAGAATCTTCCTCGTCCAAGGTGGGCACATCGAGCTAGTCTCTCTTCTCGTTGAAACATCTCTAAATTTCTTGCTGACCTTCCAGCTGGTCCTTCGACTGGTCATTCAGTGAGGTATAGCGTACTCCTCTAGTGATCGGATCTGCACTCGATCACTGCGCTTGTACTTGTCTTCGCACTCAATCACAGCTCTTGTGCGCCGCACTTGATCTGCACTTGAGCAATTCTGCACTTCATCCTCTGTACTTCAAATCTTCTTGATTCTGCGCTTGAGCTGCTCTTCTGCTTTACCAAACTGGTTGACTAGCTTGAAATCTTCTTCGACCTGGTAAAGACAGTACTGATTCAGCTCGGGCGACCCCTTACTGTATCAGCAAATATATCTTCAACTCGACCAGCTTGGGCGTCCCCTCACCGTTCTAGTTTGAATATCTCCCTGTTTCCTTAATAAAGTGCACTGCACATATCACGAAAGCCGTTAGTCAGATAGTAACAGATTTTATGTGAATCAAAACTTAGATTCTGATCTGTGAAACAGATCCAACAGTCTCCCCCATTTTGATTTACACAAAATCTGGATAAACATATGCACGTATATTTATGTGTAAAAATATTTCTCCCCCTTTTTGTGGGAATCAAAAAGAGTTTAAAATCTTTGTGTGATGCTTAGTCTTATATAGTTTGTAGACCATCTGTACTTGTGTTGTATTCAGCCGTTGGGCATTTTTTGTACTTGAATATTTGTGCTGTTGTGGATTTATAAACTGGGATTATTTTGAGTATCTTGTATTTTAAATTATGTTATCTTTCAGTCAGGCCAAAAGCAAAAATTTTAACCACTTTTTAGTTGCTTCCGCTTGTGTTTGTGTGGTTTACTCTGATATGTGCACGAGGCCTGACACTATCCATATGCAATGTGTTTTGAAAGCCTTAAAAATTTTGTAGCATAGATAGGCTTTCGAACAACTATCAGAGCACAGTTTAATAAACTGTTTAAAAATATTTTTCGAAGGAAAATGAACTATTCAAGAACAACCTGCTCTGATACAACTTGTTGGGATCGATTACCTTCTATATACTTGTTATACAGATGATAATTAGTACTTAGAGGGTGTAACCAGACCGAATGATAAGACGCAGGATTCAGCAGGGCATTGAAGCCGGGTTGCAATAACCAAGCTGGTTCCAGCCGGTCGTTGAAACAAGCTTGAATAAGGCAAGCGCTACACATGCTGTTTCCAGCTTGATGCTGAAACCAGCTCGACACACGGTCGAACGATCTGGTTAACTTATCTTGAGTTGCAATAGCTCAGTGTTCTTGAATACTTGTGCACCGAGATACAGATTGAGTAATTAATATAAATCATGCTGAAATAACTCAAACTGCACTCTAAATTCGAAAGCTCGATTAAATAGTTTTATGCATTTGAGTAATATGCAGTGCGTGAATATGCAAGTAACAAATCAGTAAAGAAAGATACGCTGATTTGTTTATGGAAGTTTGGAGCTCAATCTCCTACGTCTCCCCTTCTTCCACAACCGGGAAGGATATCACTAGAAGACTTTGATTACAACGACCCTCGCTGCAACCCATTCCTACGACCCGCAGCCACAAGAAGTTCTAGCCACACCACTACACACCAGTCCACAAGCTGCGTGTGACTAACTCATTTCTTTACTGCCTCAGTGAGAAAGGCTACAAGGACTTGTTTAACGTCTCTGTCCAAAGACTACACAAACTTCTTTAACGTCTCAGTGCGAAAGACAACTAGACTTGTTTAACGTCTCTGTCCAAAGACTACAATGGAAGTCGTTTGATTTGATTCACTCAACTATTCTGTTAAGCTCTAAGCTCTCATTTGTGAGTGAATCTGTGTGTGAGAAATATACAGTGTATGCTCTCTCTCAAATGTATTCTCACACCCTGGGAAGTGGGCTCCTATCTGAGCTGGTCTTTCATTGTCTTCCCAGGTTCAGTGTTGTGCTATCTTCTGAAGTTTACATTTTGGTTTGAACAACACTTTTACGACTTCGCTCTTCTTAGCTCTCCTTCATTTAGCTGCTTGTGCTCTGTTTTTATAGCCTGACGTATGGATTTTCCCGTTGGACACAAAGAAGTAGATGTTGAAAGGTA
Source organism: Dorcoceras hygrometricum (assembly GCA_001598015.1). NCBI lineage: Eukaryota > Viridiplantae > Streptophyta > Magnoliopsida > Lamiales > Gesneriaceae > Dorcoceras > Dorcoceras hygrometricum. The sequence continues at coordinate 101,312 of KQ991608.1, forward strand.
TTCTGACACTGTTGTACTTTGCGTCCTTTGTCAATAAATGTGTCGCAGGCTTTTCTTCACTTTAATCACGTGAGCACTGTTCTGGGAAGAAAATACAAGCAACTCGATTTGAATACTAAATAATGTTTGTCGTATAGTCTTGTATTCAAATCTCCTTGATCGTGGATTTGATGGCATCTGTCATGCCATTTGAGCTGGTTTGACCTGAACTAGCTTGCCAGCTTGTTCATCAATCTAATCTGCATCGAGCTGGTCTTGTTCGAGCTGGTTGCTTCTTCAAAGATCTCTTCTTCTCCTCTCATTTGCAACTGCTCTTGAGCTGATCTTCATCATCTTCAGAGCTTCAAGATTCTCTATCTAGCAAAGTTCTTCCCCAATTTATGACTGTTCATGACTTTGCTAGATAGAGTCCCTTCTTCTTGAAATAGCTCTTAATCAGCTTGTCCAGCTGGTTTGTCCTTAACCAGCTGGTTTCTAATCTGCTCCTTATATCGAGCAGACTATTCATTTTACCTGTTCCCCAAGCTGGTTTTCTTAGATGAACCATCTTGGTTGCATGACGACTACTCGAGTGCTCCACCAACATGCAGAATCTTCCTCGTCCAAGGTGGGCACATCGAGCTAGTCTCTCTTCTCATTGAAACAGCTCTAAATTCCTTGCTGACCTTCCAGCTGGTCCTTCGGCTGGTCGTTCAGCGAGGTATTGCGTACTCCGCTGGTGATCGGATCTGCACTCGATCACTGCGCTTGTACCTGTATTTGCACTCAATCACTGCTCTTGTGCGCTGCACTTGATCTGCACTTGAGCAATTCTGCGCTTCATCCTCTGTACTTCAACTCTGCTTGATTCTGCGCTTGAGCTGCTCTTCTGCTTTACCAAACTGGTTGACCAGCTTGAAATATTCTTCGACCTGGTAAAGACAGTACTGATTCAGCTTGGGCGTCCCCTTACTGTATCAGCAAAGATATCTTCAACTCGACCAGCTTGGGCGTCCACTCACTGTTCTAGTTTGAATATCTCCCTATTTCCTTAATCAAGTGCAATGCACATATCATGAAAGGCGTTAGTCAGATAGTAACAGATTTTGTGTGAATCAAAACTTACATTCTGATCTGCAAAACAGATCCAACAGAGGATGAGGTAGATCGTTTGGCGTCCCATGTGGATGAGATGGAGCTGGTGTTAGTGTCAGGCCCGGTTCTCTTAATCAGAGATTAAGCATGCAAAACACGGAAGCTTGAAAAGTGGATAAAAGTTTTTTTTCTTTTTTCCTGACTGGAAAATATACCATTCAAAGTAGGTTCATACTCAAAATAAAGACTTTAAATCAAAAGTCAGAAAACATCACAACATATAAATATATACACACAAGTCCAAACGAATCAGCAACAACAAATACACGGGGTGTGAGGATTGAGAATTTAGATTAGTAATTTATTGGTTTGATTTGGGAATAAATCACGTGTGTTTTGAGGATTTTACGAAAGAAATGAAGTTCCTGCTGTATTTTGAGCG
>KQ991608.1:159613-197799 GCA_001598015.1 Dorcoceras hygrometricum
AAGTGTTCTTCAAAGGAATTAAAGAAAGGATCGTGTGTTGCTCAAAGGGAGGATTCCTGCAGGAAATTTGCTGTTGTTGCAAAGCTTCAAACAAGGCACGTAAAAGCTGATCTTTTCTACACCATTTGAAGCATATATTAAAGATTTTAAGAAAGGATCGTGCGTTGCTCAAAGGGAGGATTCCTGCAGGAAATTTGCTGTTGTTGCAAAGCTTCATCAAGGCACGTAAAAGCTGATCTTTTCTACACCATTTGAGGCATATATTGTGTTTTAATGGATCTGATTGCCTGTATATTTTTGATATATTGAAAGTTCATGTTTGAAATGATTTAGACATGATAAGGAAAGAAAGATGGGTTCGAAAATGATGTTTTGATGTTTATGATGCTTCCAGTTTGTTTTTCAGAAAGTTTATGAAGTTTATGTGTACTGAGGGTTCGAATTCATGTCCAGAAATGTTAGGAAAGTTCTTCTTGCAGTAGCTGTAATATTAGAATTTGATAACTGTGTAATTGGTAGTTGCTGGTCGAATCATTGGTATGGTTTGATAGGCAACAGCTGATAGAATCGTTGTTGTTTGATATTACAGATGGAGAACTAAGTATTCAGCAGCTGTATCTACTTGTTAAGATTCAGCAGCTGTATGGTTTAGCGTTTATGAATGTTCTTCCTGTAGTTGTAATGTCGAAATTTGATGATTTTGTAATCAGTAGTTGTTAGTTGAATCAGTATAAAGTCTGGTTTGATAATCGACGGCTGGTAGCGAAATCATTGTTTAGATATTACAAGCATCTACGTAAAATTCAGCAGATGTACTGTTCATCAGCAGATGCGTCTTTCTTTATTAGTATCAACAGTTGCTTTCCTTTGATTAGGAATCAGCAGCTGCATTGTGAATTTAAATTCAGCAGTTGCCTTAATTTCAAGTATTGTTCATTCCAGCTGGTACTAGTCTTGCGACTGGTACTATTCATTTATCTAATCGTGTTAGAACTTTTCCTTGCGACTGATTGGTGTGCTAACGACGTCGTTCCACGTAGTTATACAAAGATCAGCAGGTAGTTTTGTATTCGTCTGCTGATCACTCTAACGACACCGTTTCACTTTATACAAAGATCAGCAGGTAGTTTTGTATTCGTCTGCTGATCACCCCAACGACATCGTTTCATTTTATATTTATTATTGCGACTGGATTCTTATGCGTTGCGACTGGTACTGTTCATCAGTAGATGTATTTCATTTCATTATCTCAGCAGTTGATTTACTTATTTCTAAGTATTGTTCATTTCAGTAGGTATTAGTCTTGCGACTGGTACTATTCCTTGCGACTGGTTTTCTTTCAACTAGTTCCAGTTTAGCGATACGTTTTCACAGTCGAATTCAATACTCAGTAAAGTTTTAAAATGGGAAGCAAATGTTTTAAATGATGGAACCCGATGTTTTACAGAAATGTTTAAAGAAAGATTGTTAAGGAACGAAAGATGTTTTAGATTATGGCATAGATAGTTAAGGTCACCAAGGAGAAGGGTGAGCAGTTGTCGAAGATGTCGACTGCCCTTTCATATGAGCTATATGCTAAAACTGATATCGGGAGTCATTTTGATCAAAGTGAAAATTGGACCACATAGAACTTATATGCCATGATCAACTGAAAATAAAATTGAAAGAAATGAGAAACTGGGCTATCTTCCCCTGTTTCTGCCATTGAAATGTTTACGAAAATGGTATTGTATATTGAAGTTCCTTAACATATGCATTGTACAGATGTCTGCCTGCGTTTTATGAAATTGTTACTACTCAAATTTTACTTGCTGAGCCTTTAGGCTCACTAGCTTTTAAAATGGTGCAGGTACGACAACTGGTGGAGGATCAGCAGGTGAAACTTGAATCAGCAGATGGGTGGCGTTGTGTTTATCCAAGGCCGACGTTTTCCTTGTCATAGTTGTATTGTTTTGAGTAGGTTGTGCTGTATTAAATAATTAGCAATGGTTGTATATTTATATCGAATAGCAGCTGTTGTAAACCGCAATTGCAAAGTTATATGAAATACCCTGTTTTCCGCAAATGTTTTAGCAGTAGCGCGCAAATTTGAGTACCTGCTGATCTTCGAATTGTTTTGTGTCTTGTTTCCTTTGAGTTATAAGAGATGCAGCTTATAACAAATTATCTTTTAGCCCTTCTTTTATTCGAAAATTTTTGTTTACCCCAATTCTCGTGGCCCCGTTTGGTTCGGGCGTCACAAGTTGGTAGTTTCTTTTATGTGCAACGTCGTTTGGTTAAGTCCCACCTATGTTTCGATGTAGTGTCCAGATCTGGAGTGGTTCTCAGATCTGTGCTGGTTTCAGATGTGAACCCCGAGTCTGTCGGTGGCTACTGTTCACCAAATGTGACCAGATTTAAGTTTTATTTAAAAGGACTTTGACCCTTCGTCCATTATTCTTTCCCGACCCTTAGAAATATTTCCCGTGAGCAAACTCTATCGCGATACCCTAGTTATTGTTCACCAAACCTTATCCTCTCCGATTTTCGGCTGTAGACAGGTCCGACGGAGACAAGAGTGGTAGCGCTGGACTCCTCGCTCTTTTGGAGACTTGGGAGGAGCTGGAGGTGGATCGCGAAGATATCTCCCTTCTGTATTCTGTTAGCATAAGCGTCGGATTAGTCTTTCCGTTCAGGTAGCTTGTTGGGTAAGTGTTAATTCTACACTTGCGCTCTGTTTAGAGTTGGTTGTTGAACTCGTAGGGTAGGACAAAGCTGGTTGAGCTCGTAGTTCCTAGCTCGTGAGTTCTGTGTTATTGTCCCTGAACCTGTATTGTGTTCTTGGTTAGCAGGTTTCTGATTTGGTTGCTCGGGACTTTGTTTGTGGTAATTATAGCTCAGGATTGAGGTACGGATGTGAGCTTGTTTTACAGTGTTGGATGTGGCATGGATATATGTGGTCGCTTGCTGATCTGTTGTACTGTGTATGCTATTCGTTGGTTGTTATTTCCTTTTGCATTCTGTTGCATGAGCATACACGCATTTTTCATGTTGAGCTCAGATCTTGTTTAGCCGTGCTTTGTTATCCTGATCTATGTATCAGGATCTTGAACTGGAGGACGAGCGGATAACTCCCGTATACCTCATATCCCTGCTGGGATATCTTGGCCACTATGAGCGGAGTGTGTAGCTCCCACACCTCATGAGCTGGGCAACAACAGGTTGAGTGAATTGTTGTGCATCTGGTACCATGTGTTGAGACGAGTGGGTAGCTCCCATATACTCACACACCCCGTGGCCACTATTGCACAGTTGATCTGCTATCGTTGTTGAGCTGTTCTTGAGATTATCTTGGCTCCCTGCCTTCGGTTGTAGCCTCATCTCATGCATAGCATTCGCATTTTATCTGTTGCTATCTTAATGCTATTTTTCAGTCGCTCTCCGTACTTGGGTTTGACCCCATGTCCCTCTGGGGCTTGGTTTGTTTGGTTGCCTGTTTATTGTCCAGGTTTCCCAGGTTTCTCAGCTGGTCATGGAGTTGACCCAGCTGGAGGTGCCCCAGGAGGTGCTTAGAGTGTCCCAGTTAGCGTATAGCATATATGTATCTATATTAGTAGCCGGGGAATGCCATGTGCTTTGTTGTATCTAGTTGTATTATGTGGTTCATGTATTTGATACATGATGTACTGTTGTACTGTGTTATTTTAACTGGGATATGTTGAGTATTGCAGTATTTTAAATTATGTTTTCTCAAGTCAGGCCAAAAAACGAAAATTTATCCATTATTTTATTGCTTCCGCTATTGTTTTGCGTGGTTTATCTCTGAGTTGAGCACGAGGCCTGACAACAGATCACACAAACACAACAGATTACACTCTCCGAGAAGCTCAGGCTCTCAGCAGGTTATGTCTTTGTAGCTCAGGTCAACTCAGAGCCTTCAGCTCAGCTCAGACCTCAAAGCTGACAACGACTTTGAAACGAACCAGACTCTAGAATTTTTTTAAAAATAAAGTGCAGATAAACGATCTTTAAAAGTATGGCTCACCCCTTTAAAACATTTTTCTCAACATTTCTTTAAAACATAAATAGGGTAAATATCTCAAAATCACATCATTACTTTTCCTAAAAAAACAGAGTAAATAAAAGAAAACTGAACAAAACTAAAAAGAAAATATCTGAAACTGTTTCATAACATAAAATAAAGACGTCATAGTGGTCACGGGGCAACAACTGCGACGGGCGCTCAGATGTCCTCACCGTTGGTAGGCATAAAATCCACAGGGTCATCACCCACACCATTTAAACCTAGTGAGCCTAAAGATCCAGCATGCTCTATCTGAATAATAGCAAGGTACATATAATAAAATCGCATGCAAGCATATACGTATAGTAAAATAATTTCAAACATGCGTGCATGAATGATCGTAAAACATGATTCATACATATTTGTAGCATATCGTCATCGTATAGCATACATAATAAGGCATTACATAGCATAACATTAAAACGTGAGTCGTATCCATGAAGTGTGGACCATTATAGATTGATCAATCATAAATCAACGTACGTGGTGCCCGGTTTCACCCGACCTACATAATCATCACATTAACAAAGATTCACTGGGCCAGGTCTCCCGGATCCGCTCATTGTCTATCTTGCCACAATTCAATCCCTCCATTTTTCTTTCAAACATGCCTTTATCATATCATAAATTTTCATGATGCGTGCATTTCATAAAACATGCAATTTAAAAGCTTAGTCCGTCAATATATATTTAATTCCTTCATTTTAACATTAACATACATAAAATATTACATAATAATTAATATATATTCACGGGCTTCTACATTTTCTACTTCGGTCAATGAGTGATCCAAGGTACCTAGCCCACTATTCTAAGCCCACAAGGCCTAGACTTAACCTCTAACTCTAACCATGACTTGACCCAACAAGCCTTAGAATTTAACCTTAAAATTTAATAAAATACTCAACACATCTCTTAAACTCAAGCATTAAAATTTGACTATATAAAAGACCCATTGACCAATTTTGACTTTAAAACTTAAAATAAAATATTAGGTCCATAAAAGAATTAAAAGTTTGACTTAAAACATTTGACTTAAAATTCTCAAAATTGGAACTAAAACTTTAAAACTTAAAATACCCGGTCCAGAAATAAAATAAGTCGGACCAAACTTAAAATATTTTGACTCGACCCTCGACTAACCGACCCGGTCCAATTGGACCGACCCATCGGTCCAACCGAACCGGTCCACACACACAAACCCTAACACATGCCGCACGCACACCCGCATGCAGCCCACGACCAGCCGCCGCTAACTCCTTCGCACGACCTGCTCCAGCCGCCCCTGGCCGGAGCCCCGCTAGCTAGACCAACCCTAGGGCCACCCGCACCATCAGGCCAAGCCATGGCTCGAGCCACAGCCTACAACACACGCACGACGCACCACAAGGACACGACCGCACGCAGCATGCACCATGCGTCCGATGCACCGAACACTTGGCTCGACCAGGTAATAGAGCCATCTATTCCTCATCTTTGGACCACCACATGACCACCTAGACTCGATCCTTAGCCCCTTGAACCGCCCTTGGCCAAAGTATCACGAGATCAAATTAAAAACGTAATGAAAATTATGAGTCATGCATGGATCTAAAACATTAAACGTATATATAAACAAATCACATACAATTCATGGATCCTTAGCCCCTTGAACCGCCCTTGGCCAAAGTATCACGAGATCAAATTAAAAACGTAATGAAAATTATGAGTCATGCATGGATCTAAAACATTAAACGTATATATAAACAAATCACATACAATTCATGCATTTGATCATTAAGAAAAGTTAATATGGCGTAAATGGTGAGAAAGGAAGATATCACATGCCTTTGTTGGAGAATATAGAAGATCTGCGAGTTACAGAAGCGGAGGACGCGAGATCGGGACAAGACCACCTTGGATCACCAAAAACTTGCAAAATTTTGAGCTTGAGGGAGATGGGAGTGGCTTGAGGCGGCTTGGAGTGTGGGGACGAGTAGGGTTTTCGAAAATAGGGTGAATGGGAGAATGAGTTGCGCCAAAAGACCCCTCCAAATGTTTTAATTAAGAAAATTAAGAGTTTTTCCAATACTAACCCTCAACCTATTTAAAATGTTGAACAAAACTTTAAAATTAAATGTTAAAACTCCAAATTTTTGTAATATATGGCCTCCTAAATTTAAAATACAATAAAGTCCATTGAAACAGCCCGCATAGACGAAAAACGGGTTCCCCTCAAGAATAATCATAAAAACCCCATTTTTTGGAAATTGATGCTTAAAAATAATAATTTTACTCTTAAAAATTTGAGGGCTTAAAAATCTCAAATAATTTTCATCTCGGTCGTCCCTAGTCTCGTCCACGCGTCCGGAACTCAAATAGACTAAAACATGACATGCATATAATGCAACATTAAAACCATCATGAAGTCACATAAATAGCATATAATTTTCTAAATAATTTTTCCCCTAGTCATGCACTCATTTTCATGTAATCAGGATTTCTAGGCGTTACAACTCTCCTCTCCTTAAAGGAATTTCGTCCCCGAAATTAGATTACGTACCAAAAAGCTCTGGATAGCGCGTCCGCATATCGGCCTCAGTCTCCCAGGTAGCCTCATCCTCTGAGTGATTCTGTCACCAGACCTTGACCATCGAAATACTCCGTGCTCTAAGCCTGCGATTCTCTCGAGCTAAAATCTGTACTGGTCGCTCCTCAAACGATAAATATGGTGCTAACTGGAGCGGCTCAAAATCCAACACGTGCGATGGATTCGATACATACTTTCGGAGCATCGAGATATGAAATACGTTATATACCGCTGACATTCTGAGTGGTAGCGCTACTCGATATGTCAAAGTACCAACCCTATCCAAAATCTGGAATGGCCCGATGAATCTCGGACTGAGCTTGCCTCTCCGGCCAAAGCGCATCACGCCCTTCATTGGCGATATCCTCACTAACACATGGTCCCCGATAGCTAACTCCAGATCTCATCATCTACGATCGACATAACTCTTCTGACGACTCTGGGCTGTCCTCATCCGATCCCGTATCCTCGTCACTATGTCCGTTGTCTGCTGCACCAACTCCGGACCAGTCAAGACTCTCTCTCCAACCTCGTCCCAGTGCACGGGAGACCTACACCTTCTCCCCTGAAGAGCTTCATAAGGAGCCATCCCAATCGATGCATGAAAGATGTTGTTGTATGTGAACTCTACCAGAGGCAATCTCAAATCCCACGTGTGAGACCCGAAAGTTTAGAAGGATTAATTGAGTTAAGTAATCGGGTTTTATTGGATTCATATTTGCACGAAAGAATCTAGGTGTTCAGCTTTGAGTCGATATGCTTGGAGAAGCTATCGGGTTTTGCGTAAGTCCTTGGAACAGATCTGGAAAGTTGGAGTTTTGTTGCGGGATCTGTTCAGATGTGGTATTGGTCATCGCTGAGTGATCGCGTTCAGCAGCGGTGATGGAGTCTGTTGTCGCTGTGCAGAAGGGAGTAAGCTAGCTTGTTTGGTAGCGAGTAGCTAAACTACGTCGTTTAGATAGTTGGAACGACATCGTTTTGGTTTAGCGGGCGAGAATCAGTAGTGAGCAGCGTTGGTCTTCAGATTTGAGAGAGATCTGAGTGTTAGAGAGCGACGCCGTTTTGGGTTCAGATTCCTCTTGCACTTGTGATTCAGCTTTGAGTAGCGGGTGACGTGTCCAATTGCGATAGTGGACTTGTGCGACGTCGTTTGAGTTAGTCGAGATCTATTCTGGGCGTAGAGTGAGATCTGTTGCGAGATCTGGATGCTAGCGGGAATATCAGCTTTGTATCTTAAGTTGTCGGTGAGATCTGTTCAGCGGTCTTGAGCAGATTTGAGTATGTAGAGGACTTTGCCTTAGTTCTCCATTATTGTTTCCCGACACTTTGAATATTTCCAGATAGCGAATTCTATCGCGATACCCTAGCTACTGTTCATTGAACCTTATCTTCTTCGATTGCCGATGATAGACAGCTCCGATTGAAGTGAGAGTGGTAGCGTTGGACTCCTCTTGCTGAGACGCTTCGTTGGATACTACTTTTGAATGCTTGCTTGAAGCTGGTGAGGTGTGTGAAGACATCTCCCTTGTGTGGTCTGTTAGCGTTCTGTCCTAGCTTGTTGGGGTAAGTGTTCGGACCCTACCTTGTGTTTGTTTAGAGCTCTCTATTGAGATAGAGGAGTAGAATAGTGCTGGTCGAGTTCGTAGCTCCCAGCTGTTGCTTTTTTGTATTTCGATTCTTGAGTAGTTGCTTGTGATGGCTTAGCAGGTGACAGATCTGTGTTTCTCGAGACCCTGTTCTAGTAATTGTAGCACAGAAGATCTGAGGTACGGATGTGAGCTTGTTTTACAGCTTTGGATTGAGCATGGGTGATTATGCTTGCTGCTGTGTATGATTTGCGTATTGTATATGTTTCTGTGTTGATCATTGCATCTGTTGCATACATGCATTTATGTCTTGAGCTCAGATCTGTTGTAGCCGTGCCTTGTATCTTTGCTATGAGCGCACCAGGATGATTTTGAGGCTGAGAAGGTAACTCTCGTACCTCATCTCCCTGCTGGGATCTGTTAGCCACTATGAGCGGAGTGGGTAGCTCCCACATCTCATGAGTTGGGCAACAGCAGGTTGAGCTATGTGTTGCATCTGGTGCCGTGTGTTGAGACGAGTGGGTAGCTCCCATATACTCACACACCCCGTGGCCACTGTTTACTATTGCACTATTGTACCGTTGTTCAGTTGTATCTGTTCCTGATCAGCTTTGAGATTCCTTGGCTCCCTGTGTCTCGGTTGTAGCCTTGTTCTCATGCATAGCATTTTCATATTACTTGTTGCTTTCTGTTAGCTATTTTATATTTCTCTCCGTACTGGGGTTTGACCCCATGTCCCTCTGGGGTTGGTATTTGTTTGCCTATGTGTGTTTTCAGGTTATCATGGTTACTCTGCTGGTCGTGGAGTAGACCCAGCTGGAGATGCCCTAGGAGGTGGTTAGAGTGTCCCAGTTAGCGTATAGCATATATGTATAAGCACTGTAGCCGGGGGATGCCCTGTGCTTTATTGTATCTCAGTTGCTTTCTGTAGTGCTTGTATCAGCCTTGTTCTCATGCATAGCATTTTCATATTACTTGTTGCTTTCTGTTAGCTATTTTATATTTCTCTCCGTACTGGGGTTTGACCCCATGTCCCTCTGGGGTTGGTATTTGTTTGCCTATGTGTGTTTTCAGGTTATCATGGTTACTCTGCTGGTCGTGGAGTAGACCCAGCTGGAGATGCCCTAGGAGGTGGTTAGAGTGTCCCAGTTAGCGTATAGCATATATGTATAAGCACTGTAGCCGGGGGATGCCCTGTGCTTTATTGTATCTCAGTTGCTTTCTGTAGTGCTTGTATCTGTTGAATGCTGTACTGTTGTATTGAGTGATTTTAATTACTGGGATATTTTGAGTATTGTACTATTTTTAATTATGTATCTTTCCGTCAGGCCAAAGCGATAATATTAGCCACTATTTTATTGCTTCCGCTATGTGTTTGCGTGGTTAAACTCTGTGATTGAGCACGAGGCCTGACATCGTACCCTGGAAGTCTATCACACACGCTCTCAGCAAATCCTCCAGAATTTGGATGACTCTCTCTGACTGGCCATCCGTCTGTGGGTGAAAAGCTGTACTGAATGACAACTTAGTCCCCAACGCTGCGAGCAAGCTCCTCCCAAAATGCATATGTAAACCTAGTGTACCGATCTGACACTATAGATACGGTTGTGCCATGCAATCTGACAATATCTCTGATGTAAAGCTCCACGTACTGAGTCAAAGTGAAGGTAGTCTTCACCAGTAAGAAATGCGTTGACTTGGTGAGTCTGTCCACAATCACCAATATCGCTGTATATCCTTCGGGACTCCTTGGTAACCCAACCACAAAATCCATCGTGATGTGCTCCCACTTCCACTCGGGACTAGGGAGTGGCTGAAGCAATCCTGCCGATCGCTGATGCTCTGCCTTGACCTGCTGACAGGTGAAGCACTTCGATACAAATCGCCCAATATCCTTATTCATCCTCGGCCACCAATACAGTGTCTGAAAATCTCTATACATCTTCGTACTCCCTGGGTGGATGGAGTACATCGACGCATGCGCCTCTGCTAAGATCTCAGCTCTCAGCTGCCTAGTACTCGGTACCCACATACAACCTCTGAAACGTACGATCCCATCCTCAACTGTGTACAGACCTCGTACTCTGGTCTCATCTCGCTGTCTCCACTGCTGCAACTGCTCATTAGAGGCCTGCCCATCTCTAATCCGCTCTCGAAGAGTCGGCTGAACTGTGAGCGCTGCCAAACTCGGTGCACAACCTCCTGAATAGAACTCCAGTATGAACCTCTATATCTCAGCCTGTAGTGGCCTCTCGACTGACAAACATGCCACAACTGCAGTCTTCCGGCTCAAAGCATCTGCCACCACATTAGCTTTACCCGGATGATAGCTAATGTCACAATCATAATCCTTCACCAACTCTAGCCATCTGCGCTGCCTCATGTTCAGCTCCTTCTGGGTGAAGAAGTACTTGAGGCTCTTATGGTCGGTGAAGATCTGACACTTATCACCGTACAAGTAGTGTCTCCAAATCTTCAGTGCGAACACTATTGGTGCAAGCTCCATATCATGCGTCGGATAGTTCTACTCATAACTCTTACTGTATCGATGCATATACGATAACCTTGCGTCCCTGCATCAGAACTGCACCTAACCCTCTCAGGGAAGAATCCGTATAAACCACAAACTCCTCGTGATCCACTTGCATCACTAAAACTGGCACTGAAGTGAGAGCCTCCTTTAGCTGCTCGAAGCTCCTCTGGCATTCAAGACTCCACACATACTTCACATTCTTCATGGTCAGGGCTGTCAAGGGCACTGAAATCGAAGAGAAATCCCATCTCTAGAAATGATATGCCCCAAGAACGCCACCTGCTCGAGCCAAAACTCGCACTTGCTGAACTTGGCATACAATCTGTTCTCCCTCAAAGTCTGTAGTGCGGTCTGTAAATGCAGTCTATGCTCCTCTAAGCTCCTCGAGTAGACCAAGATGTCGTCGATAAAAACAATGATGAACTGGTCTAAGTACTGTTTGAAGACCCTTTTCATCAAATCCTTGAAAATCGTTGGGGCATTCGTCAGGTCAAACGCCATCACCAAGAACTCGTAGTGACTGTAATGTGTCCGGAATGCAGTTTTGGACACGTCCTCCTATCTAGCTCTCAACTGATGGTAGCCAGATCTCAAATCATGCAGTCTATGCTCCTCTAAGCTCCTCGAGTAGACCAAGATGTCGTCGATAAAAACAATGATGAACTGGTCTAAGTACTGTTTGAAGACCCTTTTCATCAAATCCTTGAAAATCGTTGGGGCATTCGTCAGGTCAAACGCCATCACCAAGAACTCGTAGTGACTGTAATGTGTCCGGAATGCAGTTTTGGACACGTCCTCCTATCTAGCTCTCAACTGATGGTAGCCAGATCTCAAATCAATCTTCGAGAAAACCGAAGCTCCCTGTAACTGTCAAATAAATCCTCTATCCTCGGGAATGGGTAATTATTCTTCACAGTCACACGGTTCAACTCCCGGTAGTTTATGCATAATTTCATGCTGCCATCCTTCTTCTTCACAAATAGAATTGGTGCGCCCCATGGAGAAAAGCTAGGGAGGATAACCCCTTATCGAGCAACTCCTGAATCTGCTCCTTGAGCTCCTTCATCTCGGTAGGAGCCAGACGGTATGGTTCCTTAGAGATAGGCACTGTACCTGGCATAAACTCGATTGAAAACTCCACCTCTCTCTCCAGTGGAACTCCCACTACATCATCAGGGAAAACGTCTGTGAAATCTCTGACTACCTCCACATCAGACAGTGAAGCGACTGCTGAACCTCCAGTAGTGGTAAAACTTGCCAAGAACTCCTGACAACCAAGCTCAACTAGCTTCCTGGCCTGTAGAAAAGATATGAATCTGGACTTCCGAGGTCTCCTCGCTGCCTCAAATAAGAACGTCTCCTGCCCTGGTGGCCTGATCATCACCGATCTCCGCTGGAAATCTCTGCTCCATGCTCCGTCAACCAATCCATACCTAGGATGAGGTCAAATCCTGACATCGGCAACACGACCAAGTCTGATCTGACCGCATGATCCTGGAACATCATCGTCAATCCCTGAACAACGTTGGCCATCGTCAAATCCTCTCCTGACGAAATCGTCATGGCAAGAGCTACACCCAAGCTCTCCGGAATAATACCCATCCTCTGTGTGAACGCACTCAAAATAAACGAGTGGTTCGCCCCTGAGTCTAGCAAGGCAAGGTAGTGACACCAAGCAAACTAATCTTGCCTGAAACAGAAACATCACACAGGCACACGTTTACAGTCAAACTAGATCCCATTAAACGGTTTAGATGCCTAAAACATTTCTAGGTTCGCTAGTACTATCCGTCTAAGTTCTCAAGGTAGGTTCTAGAAGATCTAATAGTTTTTACTCAGATCTACTCAGCAACTAAGGTATAGAATCTCCTAGCAGTGCTCTACTTAGCATGCAATTTTTCAACACCAAAATACCAACATGTCAAAGCACGGGAACGACGAAATCTAAAAAATTAAAATACCTGTGAGTAACATAGTGTCTGGATCTGCAACCTCTGCCTGCATCACGAAAACACAACCAGTGGACTGCGTCCTCCTAGGGCAATCCTTAGAGATTTGCCCTAACTCCTTGCAGTGATAACACCTGCCTGAACCCGCCATGCACTGTCCTGGATGATTCTTATGCACACCTGACACATCGGTATCCCTCCAGGTCTAGGGGTTGTAGCCCCCTGCTATTGTGGCCTATGTTGACCCTGTGACCTCTACTGGCCCTGAGGTCTCTGCTGCTATGACCCCTGAGGAGTTGGGCCCTTAGGAGGCCCCTGAAATGGTCTCTTTGTTGGCTGCTGCGAAGGCTGTCCTCTGACTGGCTACTGCAACTGTCGCTTCCTCTGAAAAAAGTCATCCCTCATGTCCTTCCGGCCCCTCTTAGACGGGTAAGCCCTGCACCGCTGCCATATAAGTAGCCACGTCCGCCATATTGACATCGTGGTGGATGTTTGTCGCAGTCCATTAGTAAACTGCCACAGCTTCTCGCTCTCCACTGTCATGATCGAGGGCACGAAGTGACACCCCCGCTCAAACTGCTCCACATACTCGGCCACAGACTTGTCTCCCTGACGGAGACTCATGAACTCCCTGATAAGCTGGATTCGAGTGTCAGCAGTGAAATACTTCTCAAAGAAGAAAACCTTGAATCTTTCCCAAATCAGACTCTCCAGCACCAAACCAACCACTTCGCTCTCCCACCAAAGAGCGGAATCTCCCTTCATCATGAAAATAGCACAACGGACCTTGTCAGCATCCGGGAGACCCATATAGGCAAAGATGGTCTCCAATGATCGAATCCACTCCTCAGCAACAAGTTGATCAATAGTCCCTGAAAACTCCTTGGGTCCCCGTTTTCGGAACCTCTCAGCGACGTCCTCCTTATGCGACTTCCCGGGTTGCTCCGACTGTCTCTCGAATAGCCTGGTGATCCCACGCTGGACCTCTCATACGACGTCAACTGAGGAGGTGGATGAGGAGGAGATGCTGGCTTCTGTCGCGTCTGGGAGGCATACTGATACACTCTTAACACGTAAATCTTAGTGCATGACTAAGCGTCTAACTCTAAAACTCCTAAAGTCAGAGTAATGCTGAAAATAGAAGATGCATCATGTGAAAACAAACATGCATCATAAAACTCTAAAACTTACAGACTGACATTGTGATTTCCGAGCTCCACGCAGCAGGATAGTACCCCACCAGAACCACCGCTCTGATACCAACTGAAACGAACCAGACTATAGAATTTTTTTAAAAATAAAGTGCGGAATAAACGATCTTTAAATGTATGGCTCACCACCTTTAAAACATTTTTCTCAACATTTATTTAGAACTTAAATAGGGTAAATATCTCAAAATCACATCATTCCTTTTTCCTAAAAAAACAGAGTAAATAAAAGTGCGGAAAACTGAACAAAACTAAAAAGAAAATATCTGAAACTGTTTCATAACATAAAAATGAAGACGTCATAGTGGTCACGGGGCAACAACTACGACGGGCGCTCAGAGGTCCTCACCGCCGGTCGGCATACAATCCACAGGGTCATCACCCGCATCATTTAAACCTAGTGAGCCTAAAGGCCCAGCATGCTCTATCTGAATAATAGCAAGGTACATATAAAAAAATCGCATGCAAGCATGTACGTATAGTAAAATAACTTCAAAACATGCGTGCATGAATGATTGTAAAACATGATTCATACATCAGTCATAGCATATCGTCATCGTATAGCATACATAATAAGGCATGACATAGCATAACATAAAAACGTGTGAGTCGTATCCATGAAGTGTGGACAATTATAGATTGATCAATCATAAACCAACGTACGTGGTGGCCGGTTTCACCCGACCTACATAATCATCACATTAACAGAGATTCACTGGGCCCGGTCTCCTAGATCCGCTCATCGTCTATCATTATACATTAACAGAGGTTCACCGGACCCGACATCACGTATCCGCTCATTGTCTATCTTGCCACACTTCAATCCCTCCATTTTTCTTTCAAAACATACCTTTATCATTTCATAAATTTTCATGATGCGTGCATTTCATAAAACATGTAATTTAAAAGTTTAGCCCGTCAATATATATTTAATTCCTTCATTTAAAACATTAACATACAAAAAATTAAATATATATTCACGGGCTTCTACATTTTCTACTCCGGTCAATGACTGATCCAAGGTGCCTAGCCAACTAATTCTAAGCCCACAAGCCTAGACTTAACTTTAAAATAACCTCTAACTCTAACCATGACTTGACCCAACAAGCCTTAGAATTTAACCTTAAAATTTAATAAAATGCTCAACACTTCTCTTTAAACTCAAGCATTAAAATTTGACTATATATAAGACCCATTGACCAATTTTGACTTTAAAACTTAAAATAAAATATTAGGTCCAAAATAATTAAAAGTTTGAATTAAAATTTTGACTTAAAACATTTGACTTAAAATTCTCAAAATTGAACCTAAAACTTTAAAATTTAAAATACCCGATACATAAATAAAATAAGTCGGACCAAACTTAAAATATTTTAACTCGACCCTCGACTAACCGACTCGGTCCAATTTTATCGACCCATCGGTCCACACACAAACCCTAACACACGCCGCACGCACACCTCCATGTAGCCCACGACCAGCCGCCGCTAACTCCTTCGCACGACCTGCTCCAGACGCCCTTGGCTGGAGCCCTGTCGGCTGGACCACCACCAGGTCCAGCCGCACCATCAGGCCGAGCCATGGCTCGAGACACAGCCTACAACACACGCACAAGGCACCACAAGGACACGGCCGCACGCAGCCTGCACCATGCGTCCGATGCGCTGAACACCTGGTCGAGCCATCTCTTCCTCTCTTTGGACCACCACATGACCACCTAGTCTCGATCCTTAGCCCCTTGAACCGCCATTGGCCAAAGCATCACAAGATCGAATTAAAAACGAAATGAAAATTATGAGTCATGCATGGATCTAAAACATTAAACATAGATCTATACATATAATTCATGCATTTGATCATTAAGAAAAGTTTAATATGGCGTAAATGGTGAGAAAAGGGAAGATATCACATGCCTTTGTTGGAGAATATAGAAGATCTACGAGTTACCGAATCGGAGGACGCGAGATTGGGACAAGACTACCTTGGATCACCAAAAACATGAAAAATTTCGAGCTTGAGGGAGATGAGAGTGGCTTGAGGCGGCTTGGAGAGTGGGGGAGGAGTAGGGTTTTCGAAAATAGGGTGAATGGAAGAATGAGTTGTGCCAAAAAGACCCCTCCAAATGTTTTGATTAAGAAAATTAAGAGTTTTTCCTATAGTAACCCTCCACCTATTTAAAATATTGAACAAAACTTTAAAATTAAATTTTAAAACTCCAAATTTTCGTAATATATGGCCTCCTAAATTTTAAAACACAATAAAGTCCATTGAAACAGCCCGTATAGGCGAAAAACGGGTTCCCCTCAAGAATAATCGTAAAAACTCCATTTTTCGGAAATTGCTGCTACAAAATAATAATTTTACTCTTAGAAATCTGAGTGCTTAAAAATCTCAAATAATTTTCATCTCGGTCGTCCCTAGTCTCGTCCACGCGTTTGGAACTCAAATAGACTAAAAAATGACATGCATATCATGCAACATTAAAACCATCATGAAATCACATAAAATAGCATATATTTTCTAAAATGATTTTCTCCCTAGTCATGCACTCATTTCCACGTAATCAGGATTTCTAGGCGTTACAGGCTTGCACACGCCAATAGGTCACGCCCTCGACAGATCACTCTCAAACTCAACAGCTCTCATCTCATGCGCTAACAGCTTGATCTTTCCACCATTTGCACAAACACTCAACCACCTCAGCCCTAAGACCAGCTTGCATCTCTGGGTCAGCACAAAACATCCGGACAACTTACACTGGTGCTGATCTGAACTGAAAGCCGATGCAGCTCCTTCCATCAGCTTAGCATCAACCCTAGAACCAGCTCGTGTTCGAGCTGTTCCCTCTTAACGGATACTCCTCAAGTACCGATTAGTTAGCCACTAATATGGACTGATTAAGCCACTAATATCTTTGGCTAATTACAGTCCTCACAGTTAGCCAGATTTTAGAGGATGAATCCTTAGACGTTTTCAGGTGCTGAGGGAGTTGTTGTTGCTGAGGCTGGTTGGATCATATGGAAGGACTGTTTGATAGATCCAACCATTATGAGGAGCGTAGACTGAGCTTGGCAAAGTTTCACCTGAGGGAGCATGCACAACGATGATGGAAGGGTGCTTCCCGAGCTATGAGAGAGATGGGTTTAGTGATCTCTTGGGAGAGTTTCTGTGCCGCATTTAGACAGGAGTATATCCCGAAGTCATACTTCAATTGTGAGGCTCTCTGCTCACAATTAATCTTCTAATCTCATCTTATGGGCGTTTAATTAAACTAAACGAGTTTATCAAGTGAAATCTGGTTCATATGGTTCATAACACCAGTTTTTTTTTTATAGACAGCAGAAGACTAAAGATCACAACTTGTATCACAAAAGTCGTTATTCATAATAACATCATACTGTACAAGGTTATTACAACCTAAATACATTATTACAAGTTTGATCCATAAAGACAAAACTAGATTTCAGCAGTCCTAAGATCAATTATCTCAAAACATAGACTATCAGCTGGTGTCTAGTCTCCTCGCTTCTCGCCCTTCGTTTAAGTAGTGACCTCTCGCTACCCTTGTTTACTCCCACTAGTTCCTTCCTCCTGTTGTCATGCACACATACAAAACAAAACAACAGCCGGAACACTCCTGTGAGAATCATCTCAGTATAATCCACAGATATGTGATAACAGAAATAAATGCATATCGAAGCATAAACAATCTAAAATGCAATGAATCTATCTCAACTCTTCGTTTCAGAATTGATTCCATTTCACATCAATGCCATCAAGATTCGTATCCGATCTTGATATGATATTCATCTATCGAAACCAACTCAGGCTTCGAAAATCAGGTCATATCAGTCCTGGGCATTAGAATCAATTCAATTCGCTTCGTATTATGCAAACTCGTGCAAATATAAAATATCCACTACCTGTGATGGATCAACACATACAACTCAAGTTCTAAATCAACAACAGTAATTCACAAGTATGTGATTTCATCGGGATACTCAAGACATATCATACTTGAGTATTCTAATTCCCTGACTCTCACTGTCAAATTATACCTTCATTATCCTCTGTTCAGTCACTTATTGTTTCCAAGCTCTGTTTCAACACTTCCCGAGAACTTCACAGAGTCAAAGTCTGATATCTGTAGCAAATGTTCCCAGTGTTCAAATTCAATCCTATTTGTAAGTGAAAGTCTCTGGTTTCTGTGGAATTTCCAACGCAATCTGTATGAAATCCATGTGTCATGTTGAGTATCAAATAGGATATACTCACACAGCTTTGAAAACTAGATATCGTTAAACAGATTCTTCAACTGTTGTTTAACTTCATCAGTTGCTGTTCGACATAATCAAACTTTGTTATATTAGAAATCCTACAACTGGATTTAACGTTTATTCATAAAGCAGTAGCATCAACCAGTTGCAGTGATCAGTTCGCAACAATCACCAGTTACCATAAAAATAATTTGCAACAATAACCAGTTGCTGAGTTCCTCTTTCCCATAATATCCAGTCGCAGCACTTCGAAATCAAAACGATATCATTACAACTAATCTCAACGACGTTGTAGTGTACCAACGTCTGGTATCAAATTTCCGCTGAAAGAAAACCAGCAGCTGGTCGCTCTAATAATCCAACGACTGGTCTCGCTAATTCATTCAGAACGACATCGTATTGATGTTCCTGTTTCATAAGTCAAAACGATGTCGCATTGCTCCCTCAGCTGGAACCATATCTCACCTACTTGCATCGACTGATTTGCGTTAAAATCAAAACGATGACGCCACGCCTACGTCATCAAAATCAGTCGACACCTTAATAAACCAGCAGGTGCACCAGAACTCCCGCAGTTGGTTCCCACGTGCATAAGAGTAACCAACACGTGGTGCTTCCTCGTTGATCCTTATATTTACGCATCTACTGCCAGCAGCAACCAGTACAAGCGCAACGACTGAAATTCCAAATTCGACCAGTCGCAAGCTACAGTACCGTTGACCCGCGTTGACTCTGCTACAGTAACCTGCTGCTGACTGATTTCATCAAATTCGCTTCGTCTTGTTCCAACCACTGGCAACGATACAAAGTTCTCAAACACGCAACACTTCCAGAAGAAATCCGAGCTCATAATCAAGCTTCATCAAACTCTATCATCTGGAACTTCAATTTACTAAATCTCGATGTAATAATTTCGGGCATTACATCAATGGTAAAGGAGCAAGGTTCGATAACTTGGTGCAAGGAAATTTGAAACTGGTTGAGTATGCCAGATAGTTTTATTCTCTTCTTTCCTACATCCCTCATGTCGCTAGTCAGGAAAGGGTGGAGTGGAATAAGTTTCTGAAGGGCTTGAGACTGGATCTCTTTCCTTTGGTCTTGGCGGGTTCCAATACTACTTATGCCGATGCCGTGAACATGGCGATTGGTATCGAGGAGGGTTTGATGAATAGGAAGTCCCAAGTTCAACCACAGGCTACTCAAGGTTTTCATCCCGTGGCCCCGAGGATGTATTCTTTTCAGCCTTCTCAGATGTCTCAGTAGTTGAGTCGCCACAGGATTAAGACAAGAGGCAAGCAGTTCAAGAAGAGATCAATTTCTAGTTCTTCTGGCTCCGATGGTCCTAGAATTGGTAGTTCCAGGGCCGTGTTCTGTGGCCAGTGTGGAGGTAAACATCCAACAACGCAGTGTGTTAGGTTTCAAGGTGTTTGTTATATCTGCGGGCAGTTCAGTCACTTTGCTAGAATGTGTCCTTCGGCTGGAAGTCAGCGTGTCGCTCCACCGTCGTAGGGTCAGACTGGTGGATCGTCTCGGGGTCGATCTTCTTCTGTGCAGCCGCAAAGGTCGGGGGTACCGTAGTCTAGAGGGTCCTTTCAGCAACCTGGTCTCAGTCATGGAGATGTTTGGTTTGTTGTCATTGGAGAATTCTGGTGTCATGATATATGCATTGGATGTATCCCCAGAACTTCGTTTGGAGCTTGGTGATATTCCCGTCGCTCGCGAATTTACAGACTTTTTTCCAAATGAGATTCCTGGTTTTCCTATATGAGGGAGATTGACTTCAGTATTGAGTTGACCCAGAAAAACCCCAATTTCGAGAGCCCCGTATCGGTTGGCGCAAGTAGAGTTGAGAGAACTGAAGGTTCAATTGAGCGATCTTTTGGAGAAGGGTTTCATTAGGCCGAGTATGTCACCTTTCGGAGCTCCGATTATTTTCATGAAAAAGAAGGATGGATCAATGAGGATGTGCATCGATTCTCGGCAATTAAACAAAACGAATGTGAAGAATAAGTATCCGTTGCCGAGGACCGATGATTTGTTCGACCAACTTCACGGTTCAGCTATATATTCTAAGATCAATCTTCGTTCGGGTTTACCATCAATTGAGGATTCGTGAGGAGTACATTTCAAATACTGCGTTTCAGATGAGGTATGGGCATTATGGTTCATGGTAATGCATTTTGGATTGACGAATGCCCCTACAGTCTTTATGGATTTGATGAACCGAGTTTTTAGGGAGTTCATAGATCGGTTTGTGATAGTGTTCATTGATAATATCTTGGTCTATTCGAAGACCAAGAGACAGCGTAAAGAACATCTGATGTTAGTTATCCAAACTCTTCGAGACTCGTAGTTATACTCTAAATTGTCCAAGTGTGAGTTTTGGTTGTAGAGTTGTTTTTTCTGGGTTAGGTCATTTCTTCTCAGGGTATCTCATTTGATCCCAGTAAGGTAGAGGCCGTTGTGAATTGGGAGCATCCCAGGAATGTTTCTGAGATTCGTAGGTTTTTGGGATTGGCTGGATATTATAGATGTTTTATTGATGGATTTTCTAGGATAGCCAAGCCTATGACTCAGTTGACTCAGAAAGATAGGAGATTTGTTTGGACTGAGGAGTGTGAAAATAGTTTTTAGTTGCTGAAGGAGAAGTTAAATACTGCTCCAGTGTTAGCATTGACTTCGGGTTGAGGAGGTTTTGTGGTATGTTCTAATGCGTCACTTAGTGAACTGGGTTGTGTTTTGATGTAAATCGGACGAGTCATTGCTTATGCATCTTGACAGTTAAACCTCACGAGACCTGATACCCGGTTGATGATTTATAGTTGGCGGCCATTGTGTTTGCTTTAAAAATTTGGCGCCATTAATAGTATGGTGAGCAATTTGTGGTGTACACCTACGACAAGAGCCTTCATATCTCTTTTCTCATTCTGATTTGAGCATGAGGCAGCGTCGGTGGATGGAGTTACTCAAGGACTTTGATTGCAAGATACAATATAAACCAGGAAGGATGAATCTTGTTGCTGATGCCCTTAGTAGAAAAGCCCAGGTTTTGATGCTTGCATATTTGAGTATCTCAAAATTCCATGAGCATTTGGGAATTACTGGTTGGCGGTTTCACCCAGGCGACGATTATTTTATGGTTTCCTCTTTTTAGGTCGAACTACAGATTGTTTTAGACATCAGAGCAGCACAGAGAACTGTCCCGTATATTCATGAATTGAAAGTTGAAGGCAAAAGCAGGTCGGCTGGATGATTTTTCTGTTGCTTCTGATGAGTGTTTGAGGTTTCAGTGTAGGTTAGTGGTTCCTATCCTAATTTACTTGAGGGATACGATCTTGAGAGAAGCTCACTATAGTCGCCATAGTGTCCACCCTAGTGTGAGAAAGATGTATCGTGCCTTGAAATCTCACTATTGGTGGGAAGACATAAAGAATGATATCTCTGATTTTTTTGCTCAATGTTTGAATTGCAAGTAGGCCAAGGTTGAGAGGATGAGACCCGGAGGTATGTTTCAGAGTTTAGAGGTACTCCAGTGGAATTGGGAGCAAATTAGGGATCAAGTCGATCTAATTCGCAAGAGGATGAAATCAACACAAGATCACCAAGTCAGCTATGCGAATAAAAGGCATAAATCTTTAGAATTTCAGGTTGGTGATCAAGTTTTCTCAAAAGTTTCTCCTTTCAGAAGCTTTAAGAGATTTGGAATAAAGGGGAAGCTAGCACCTCGTTATATCGGACCTTATGATGTTATAGAGCGGATCGGACTCTTAGCTTATCGTTTGCGTTGTCGCCCGAGCTGTCCTCAATGCATGACGTGTTTCAAGTGTCCATGTTGAGGAAGTACGAGCCGGATCCTTCTCATGTGTTGCGAGCTGACGAGGTAGAGCTGGATCAGACCTTGAGCTATGTTGAGTATACATTGCATATTTTGGATAGGAAGGAGAAGCAGCTTAGGAACAAAACCATTCCTTTAGTGATGATCCAGTGGAGCAAACATGGAAGAGAAAAATCTAAATGGGAATTAGAGACAAAGATGCAACAAGATGGGCCTCATCCGTTTGAGAGAATAATCTACATGGGAATTAGAGACGAAGATGCAACAATATGGGCCTCATCCGTTTGAGTATGAACCGAATTACCCCATGTAATATACTTTTGCTTGTTGTTGCCTTCTGCGTTATCTCAAACTCTTGTTAGCAGCTGTTCTAAGAGTTTTTAGAGTTGCTGAGTGTTGTGCTGCTTTTGTGTGTACATGAAACACCCTCAACTAATTTTCCTTTTCTAGTAAAATTAATGCAGAAAATTTTTTTGTAATGTAAACTCGAAAGATTTAATAGACTCGATAACATAAAATACTGAGGAATTTAAAACAAGGTTGAATAAAGCCGATGAAATCATTTCAGCTTAAATCATTTAAAGTTTGCCACAAGAATTCATCTAATAAAAAGAGCATTTTTCACAAAACACCATCCCGAAAACCGAAATAAAAATAAAATCTTTCTTTCTCTCATCTTGAACTAGCGGAAAACGCATGGTCGCTAGGATGTGCCCACGGAACTTCCGTCCATGCAAAGGTCCTGCCCCACAGCCTCCGTCTTCGAGTCATCTGCACCAATCAAACGTAGTGAGCCTAAGGGCTCAACAAGTACAAAATGGATAATAGCAAGTACTAAGTAATACATGCATATGCATTAAAATAATTGTACTCAGATAATTTTCTCAAACATAAAATGCATAAGAAAACATCTGCTCAAAGAATTTTTCCTTAAAATTCATGCATAGGAAATAAACTCATAAATAAAATATTTTCTAGGGAACTCCGTTCCTCGACTGTGGCTCCTCAACCTCATCAAGCTAAAATAAAAACCATAGTACTAGAATGGTATGGTAGCCAACGCTTATCTGGAATCCATACATGTCAAGTGTAAGGCACCGTGGTGCTTATCCGAAATCCGTTACGCGTCAGTTTGGCATGGCTGAACGAAATTACGAAACATCTCTCGACCCCCATACCCGTCATTTGATATGGCTCAACGAAAAATCTCTCGTTCCTACATATCCGTCATAGAACAACCCACAATCAAGTCACATCATTCAAAATTATTTTATCTCTTGCTCAAATTTCAGCCTCAAAAATCATATCTCAAACCTCATGCCTCAAACAAAATTTCATGCATCAAAGGTAAAATCTTTCTTTTCCTCAAAGTGACGTAAAAACTACAGAACGTTTAAAAGAATCTCGAGGCTGTTCAACATCGTAAAATATCTTTAAAATAGTCATTATTTTATATTTTTCATGACCGTTGGCTGCCCCATAGAAATTAGAACGTGATCTGAATGCGTAGATCAGCTTTGAATATAGGTTCAGCTTACGGTAATCTGGACAGTATACCGCACGGCCCAACTCACACCTATACAGCCCAGATTAGGCGGCCAGATTGTGCAATTTCCTCTTAGCTCGCACTACTCAGGTCTACACGTCTACCCAGGCCAGCTCGAGGCATCGGTCCAGATCGTGTACTGAAAGCAGCTCAGGATACTCGATCAGTTTGAGAACACAACCCAGCTCGTCCACCCAGATCAGTTTGGGGCGTCGGATCAGACTGCGCACTGAAAATAGCTCAGAGCACCTGATCAGTTTAGGGTACACAGATCAGCTCGCAACCCAAAAAATCTTAGGGTCCTCTACTCAGCTTACGGTGCCACTTCATCTTGCGGTTACCATTACATCTTACGGCACCCACTGTAGTTTTCGATGCCACTATAGCTTACGGCTCCCACTTCAGCTTACGACGTCCACTACAGCTACAGTTCCCACTACAGTTCACAGTAGACACTTCAGTTCGCGATAGTCACTTCAGCTCACGGTGGTTGCTACAACTCTTGGTGGTTACTTAAGCTCGCAGTGGTATTTCAGCTCGTGGTGGTAGCTTCAGCTTGCGGGGACACTTCAGCTTACGATGGTCAACTCATCTTAGGAGGGTCAACTGAGCTTAGGATGGTCAACTCAGATTACGAGGGTCAACTCAGCTTTGGACGGTCAACTCAGCTTATGGGGTTAATCTCAGCTTAGGAGGGTCAACTCAGGTTATGGGGTCAACTCTGCCTGCGCTCAAAGAAGAGAACCGCTTAGGCTCACTAAAGGGATAACAATTTGCTCTCACAGAAGTAAACAGCTTGCTGGTACACTTTATGCTTAAAGAAGGAGAACAGCTTACGACGCATCAGCTTACAAAAACCCAGATTGCAGAAAAACAACCCAT
The DNA here is from genome assembly GCA_001598015.1 of Dorcoceras hygrometricum. NCBI lineage: Eukaryota > Viridiplantae > Streptophyta > Magnoliopsida > Lamiales > Gesneriaceae > Dorcoceras > Dorcoceras hygrometricum. The sequence continues at coordinate 184,062 of KQ991608.1, forward strand.
GGCTCAAGAAGGGCAATCAACTTACAAAATCAGAAGCAGCTTATGACTCGACAGGGCTGAACCCCAATCCACATCCGACCCCTGGCCCTTTTTCCTCAACATCAACAGCCCTTAGGCCCTATTATAACCCACCATCGCTTTAGCCTCGAAAGTTAACAAACCCTCGTCTCTTTCCCACGCTAAACCTCTAGGCAGTCGTGTCAGGTTTAAAAAGAAAGAAATACATCGCATAGCCTCAAATGCATAGCCTCAACAATTCAATAAGAAAAATAAAAAATTTACAGAAGAGGAGCACACAATATTATAAATGAAAGGTGCATTCAAAGGAGATTTTGTACTTGCCTTGTTTAGGAGAACTTACTGTAGATGTCACAAGACTGGAAGCGGTGGAGAGTGCCAGGAACACTGTCGGTTGTCACTACATAAGGCTCTAAGCTGGATGGGTTGAAAGGAAGGGAGGCGGGGCTAACTAAGGACAAACTAGGGTTCTATATTTTATTTTTCTGAAAATCCGTGTGAGTGTGTATATGGTGTGGCTGGGACGCTCATTTAGTTAGGGAATAATAGGGTGTTTAGATTTGTTAAAATCTGCTTGATAAGTTTGCTACTCAAAATCTTTACCCCATTCCCTTTGTTCAAATTTTGAAAGTTTTAGATAAAATATGAGGTTAAACTTGGTTAGCAAAATGAGCATTTGAAAATTTTCTTACTATAAAATTTCTATTAACATAGGGATGCCCTCAAAATAAAATTTAAAAAATCATCTTTACCTCGGTGTTACCATCGTCTCCATTCCGGCCTCGTACCACCTGTACTAAAATTTTGAAAAGGATACTCATCATAAAATAATTTAAATAGTTAAAATTGCATGATTAATATAACTATTAAAATACGAGGAAATAATACTAAGGCATGCGTTTCTAAATAGGGGAAATTCCTAGGCGTTACAATGCTCTCCACTTACAAGAATTTCGTTCTCAAAATTCAAAAGCTTACCGAAGAGTTCCGGCTAGCGTTCCTTAATGTCATCATCTACCTCCCACGTAGCTTCCGCTTCAGAATGATTCAGCCACTGGACCTTGACCATGGGAATTGTCCGACCGCGTAGCTTCCTATCCTGTCTGCCTAAGATCGGAATAGCTCGCTCCTCAAAAGTCACCTGCAGCGAAAGCTGGAGTGGTTCGACACTCAGCACATCCGAGGGGTTTGGCACATATATCCTAAGCATGGCGATCTGGAAGACGTTGTGTACTATTGCTAGGCTCGGTGATAAGGTTCCGAGGTAAGCTAACATCCCTACTCTGTCTAGGATATAAAAGGGTCCTCTGAATCTGGTGCTAGCTTCCCCTTCTTTCCAAATCTCATCACACCCTTCATAGGAGCAACCTTCACAAAAAAGTGATCCCCGGCTACGAATTCTAACTCCCTCCTCTTCAGATCAGCATAACTCTTTTGTCGACTCTGGCAAACCTCATCCTATCCCTGATCCTCATCAATGTGTCCGCCTTCTGCTATCTCAAGGCCCAGCTCTGTCCGCTCACCCACCTCATCCCCATGGATGGCTGATCTACATCTCCTTCCATAAAATGCCTCATAAGGTGCCATGCCGATGGAGGCCTGAAAGCTTTTGTTGTATGTGAACTTTAATAATGGTAGCTTGGCTTCGTAGATCCCTGGAAAATCGATAGCACAAGCTCGAAGCAGTCCTCTAGTACCTGGTTCACTCTCTCCGTCTACCCATCTATCTTGGGGTGAAATGTAGTGCTGAACTGTAGCTTCGTCCCCAAAGAAGCGTGAAGACTCCGCCAAAATGCTAATGTGAATCACGTATCTCTGTCCGACACAATCGAGATGGGTATTCCATGCAGCCTGACAATCTCCCGGATGTACAACTCCACGTACTGCATCATAGTGAATGTGGTCTTCACCGACAAAAAATGTGCCGACTTGGTGACTCGGTCCACAATCACCCATATATAATTCAACCCCTTAACAGAGCAATACCACAACAAAGTCAATCAAGATGTTCTCCTATTTCACTCCGGAATAGGGAGGGTCTCAATAGTCTAGAGGGTCTCTGATGCTCTGCCTTGACCTACTGACAAGTCAAACACTCGGACACAAAATGACTGATATCGCGCTTGATGCCCGGCCACCAATACAACTGAGGTAGGTCTCCATACATCTTCATGCTCCCTGGGTGGACTGAATAATGTGACGCATGAGCCTCTGTCATAATCATCTCTTGGAGTGCATCACCTGAAGGAACCCATTCGCCCTTTGAACCTCACAATCCCATCGTCCACGGTGTAGAGTCCACTGCCTTTATCATCATCTCTCAACCTCACTTCAGTAGCTGCTCATCACTAGCCTGGCTATCGCGAATGCGATCTAGTAGAGTGGACTGGATAGTCATAGACTTCAGTTTAGGAGCTCTCCCTGCAGCATAGACCTATAGCCCAACACTCTATATCTCTCGCTATAATGGCTCTGTAACTATCAGATGAGCCACAACTGTGTTCTTTCTGCTCAAAGCGTCGGCCACGACGTTAGCTTTCCCTGGATGGTAGCTGATCTCACAGTCATAATCCTTCACCAGCTCCAACCATCTCCTCTGCCTCATGTTCAGGTCCTTCTGCGTGAAGAAGTACTTCAGGCTCCTGTGGTCAGTGAAGATCTTGAACTTATCTCCATACAGATAGTGCCTCCAAATCTTAAGTGCAAAAACAACTGCTGTTAACTCCAGATCATGCGTTGGGTAGTTCCTCTCAGGCACCTTCAGCTGTCTAGAGGCGTAAGCTATAACTCTACCATCCTTCATCAACACTACGCCTAGGCCTAGATTAGATGCATCGGTGTAGATCACGAATCCACCTTGCCCTGTCGACATAGCTAAGACAGGCGCTGATATGTGGGCTTTCTTCAAAGCATCAAAACTGCACTGGCACTCCGAGCTCCATACGTACTTGGAATTCTTCTTCGTCAGCGCAGTCAAAGGCACTGCAATGGAGGAAAATCCCTTTATGAACTTCCGATATTATCTTGCTAAGCAAAGAAAACTACGGATTTCAGAGGCATTCTTTGGCACTACCCACTCCTTAACTGCCTCCACCTTGGAAGGGTCAACCTCTACTCCTCTTTAACAAATAATCTGACCAAGGAATGTCACTATCTCCAACCAGAACTCACACTTGCTGAATTTCACATAAAGCTTCCTCTCGCTCAGCACTCCTAAAGCTGTCCGTAGGTGCTGGCTATGCTCCTTACTGCTCCTCGAATAGATGAGAATGTCATCAATGAAGACGATGACAAACTGATCAAGGTACGGTTGAAACACTCGGTTCATGAGTCCAAGAAGACTGCTGGCGTGTTAGTCAACCCGAAGGACATCACCAAGAACTCATAATGCCCATAGAGCATCCTGAAAGCCGTCTTATAGACACCAGACTCCCTAAATCCCAACTGGTGGTAGCCACACCGAAGATCTATCTTTGAGAAGCTCCCTGCAATGTCGAAGAGATCATCCACTCGAGGCAATGGTACTTATTCTTGAAAGTCACGACGCTCAATTCCTTGTAGTTGATGCAGAGTCGCATACTACCATCGTTATTTTTCACAAAAAGAACAGGCACGCCCTATGGGAAACACTAGAGCGAATGAATCCCTTGTCTAGTAGCTCCTGATTATGCTCCTTCAACTCTTTCATCTTGATTGGAGCAAGATGATATGGTTCCCTAGAGATCGGCACAGCTCCTGGCAACAGTTCAATAGAAAATTCCACCTCTCGCTCCGGTGGAACTCCAGTAATGTCCTCGGAAAAAGCATTTGCTTATTCTTGCACTACATCCACGTCTGACAGCGATGGGCTGTCCGATAAGTTATTCGCTGTAATGCTGGCTAGGAATGACGAGCATCCATTATCAATGAGTTTCCTCGCTTGTAAGAATGATATGAGTCAAGGCTTCCTCGTGAATCACGCTGCCGTGAAAACAAATGTCTCCCCTCCCGAGGAACTAAGTTGCACTGTCCTATCCTGGAAATCTATTCCTAGTAACCAGACAACCAGTCCATCCCAAGAATGATGTCAAACTCCGGCATCGAGAATACGATCAAATCTACAAACAGTGTGTAGTCCTACAAGACCATTTCGAAGTTCCTGATGATGCTGGCTGATCGTAACTCCTCTCCCAGTGGGATTGTGACACCCGAACCCACGGGATCACGGATTTGAGGTGAATTAAAATTTTTGAAATAAAAGAAGGGATGAATAATGATTTGTTATAAGCTGTATTTCTTATAACTTAAAAGGAATTCGAAACACAAACACAAATCTGGCATACACACATTTGGCGCCAAGTACTGAAATTTTGCGGAAAACAGATTTCATATATATACTGCAAATGCGATATTACAACATCTGAAATTATATATGAATTTACTACTGTTGGAATAGATCTAATAAAGATGTCTAAGATAAAAGACAACAACAGCTAGATACGGAAAACTTTGTCCATAGATAAACACTTCACCACCCAGCTGTCTCAGCTTCCACCTTCCGCTTGTCCCTTAACTGTCTCACCTGTACCATTTTAAAAGCACTGAAATTTTGCGGAAAACAGATTTCATATATATACTGCAAATGCGATATTACAACATCTGAAATTATATATGAATTTACTACTGTTGGAATAGATCTAATAAAGATGTCTAAGATAAAAGACAACAACAGCTAGATACGGAAAACTTTGTCCATAGATAAACACTTCACCACCCAGCTGTCTCAGCTTCCACCTTCCGCTTGTCCCTTAACTGTCTCACCTGTACCATTTTAAAAGCTAATGAGCCAAGGGGCTCAACAAGTAAAATATGAGTAATAACAAAGTCATTTTAACGCAGGCAGACATCTGAACATTTACATAACTGAGTTTAAAGGAACTTCATTAAACGTAAACATTCTTTCTTAAACTTTCTTAAAACTTTCTTTCATGTCTTGGATGCGGGGACAATAACCCAGATCCCTTCATTTAATTTCTTGTACTTTAAGATTTATGGCTTAGAAGCTCTCCTTAGGTCCAATGTGCACTTGATCAAATGACTTCCGATATCAGTTCTAGCATATAGCTCATTGTGAAGGGGCAATCGACATCTGGACAACTGCTCACCCTTCCTTTATGAAAGGGCAACTGACATCTGGACAGTTGCTCACCCTTCCTTTATGACCGTCTGTTATCTATGCCATAAATCCTTAAAAATAAACTTTCATTCCTTTAAACTCTTATCTTTTGTAATCTTCTTTGAAAATCATCGGGGTTCATTTCTTTTAAAACTCTCTTCTCAACTTTAAAACTTACTGAGTATCAGATTTGACTACTGGAAAATGATCGCTGAAATGCAAACAGATTTCTCTAACGGAAACTGTACGGGAAAGCAAAATAGATCTCTATCGTGGAACAGATTCTATACTAGAAATATTATACGCTAACGTCGAAACAGATGTGACAAGGAAACTGTGCGTTAGCGCGAAATAGAAGTCTGACTAGAAAAATACGTCGCCAATAATTGAAAATATGAGACCTGATTTTGATGTAAGATTAATTGTATGGATTATCGGATTTTAAGCAATTCTGGAAGTTTTCGTATTTTTGGTATTTTGTGGTGAAAGCTGGTTTTGATGTGGAAGTTGGTCGGTGGTGAAATCCAGTCGCAACGTTTAATTGGTAGCGCGAAATTGTGAAACGCCGTCGTTTTTATGAAATCTGGATGCATTGTGTTTTGTGAAGTCTGGTAGCGTGTTTGTCTCCAGCAGCTGCTTTATTTTGTTTGTTGAGGGCAAAACGATAGTGTTTTGATAAGTTGGAAACGACACCGTTTGGATTAGTTGCTGCGACGCCGTTTTGGATATTGCGACTGGTACCAGCTGAGAGCAGATGTCAACGATGGTCAACTCTACTGTAGCTTGCGTCTGGTTATTTTGAGCGAGAGCTAGCGTCTGGATGACGTAGGTTGTGCGTCATCGTTTTGGTTAGCGCTAAGGAATCCAGACGAGGGGTTAGCGACCAACTGTTGGGTCTGTGCGACGTCGTTTACGTAAGTTGGAAACGCAGCGTTTTGATGCAACGTCTGGTACCAGCTTTTGGTTTGTGGAGCATCCAGTCGTCGGGTTGTCCAGCTTTTGGGTTTGAGGACCAGTCGCAAGTAGCGAGTGACGTGTCACTTTACGACGTCGTTTTGTGTTGTTGAGATTTATTAGTTATGGGATTCAGCAGCTGTTGGTTGTTGCAACTGCTGGTTGAGATTTAAGTAGCGCAACTGCTGGTTTTGTCGGTGGACATGTTTAACCAGATTTCAACCGTTGCGAGTTATATTTATAGGAAGACTTGGTCTTCGATTTGAGATATCAGATCCCATACTTAGTGAAATATTCTCTCGATTGTCGACCTCTGTTCTTCGAACCCTAGTACTGTTCACCGTTGATTTTATCCGGTGATTCCCCTCTCGAGAAGCTATTCCATCCTATAACCGTTTTGGAGGCTGTTGTGGGCTGGAGCAGAAGCACGAAGTTGCTGGTTTAGCTCGTGCATTTCGTAGTTCAGGTAGAACTTCGTTAATTCGATGAGATCTTGTTCCTAGCCTAAAATTGAGATTCCTGTTGAGTTATTGTGTAGGATGATAGCTGGTTGAGTGTGTGTAGCTCCCAGCGTGCTTTCAGTGTATTAGCGTCCCTGTGATTTATGCCCTCTGTGCTTCGACAGGTTGAAATTCAGAATTCTCGAGACCTTTGCTTGTAGTAATTGTTGCACAGAGAGTATAAGGTACGGATCTGAGCTTGATGTAGCTGGGAATTGGCGTGAGATTGAATGCTAGATGGCTGTTGTGCATTGCCGTGGATGTTGCTGTGTGCATATGTGACTGCTGTTGATTTTAGTTGCTATGTCTATGCATACACGCATTTCCCATATTGCATTCATATTTCTGTTGTAGCTATCGCTTTGTATTCTGTTGTATTGCTGTTGTTTCTTACCAGGATGCGAGGGAGAGCGGCAATACCGCACTCTCATCTCCCTGTTGGGATTGTTAGCCACCATGCGCCGATAACTACCACAGTTCATGGGCGAGGCAACGGCAGGTTGAGTTGTTTGTTGCATCTGTTATTCAGGTGTTGTGTCAAGGCGAGTGGCTCATTACCACACTTTGAACACACCCCGTGGCCACTGATTCGTTGCAGATCTTCTGGAGCTATGTTTGAGTTCCTTGGCTCCCTTGTTGGTTGTAGCCTTCAGTTGTTATCCGGTGTCTCATGCATAGAATCTGCATTTTATCTTATGCATTTTATTTAGCTATTTCAGTTGCTCTCCGTACTGGGGTTTGACCCCATGTCCCTCTGGGACTTGGTTGTTTTCTCTGTTTGTGTTGTTTTTAGGGAATCCAGGTTTTACAGCTGGTCGTGGTTTTAACCCAGCTGGTGGTGCCCCAGGAGGTGGTTGAGTATCCCAGTAGCGTATAGCATATTTATATGTATCAATACAGTTAGTCAGGGGATGCCCTGCTCTTTGTCGTTGTATTTTGTTGTTGGAGTATGTTAAATGTTGTTGTTGCTGTTGTTATGCTATACTGTTGGTTGTTTTTATAAACTGGGATATATTTTGAGTATCACTCTATTTTAAATTATATTGTTTTAAACCGTCAGGCCCAAAAGCGAAAATTTTACCCGCTTTTTAGTAGCTTCCGCATGTGTTTGTATGTTTTATCTCTGATATGAGCACGAGGCCTGACATTTTTGGTATCAGAGCTTAAGCTGGGATAAGCTCAATTTCTTTGATCACACTTGAGTCTAGGCACAGTGTCGTGTGTTGCATGTGCTTGATCTATGTTATTACGTGCTGCATATTTGTGTTGTGTGCTATCTATGCTGTATCTGTTCTGTTTTGCTTGATCCTGTTGAGTGTTTTCGTAGATGCCGCCTAGACATCGTGGTAGAGGTATGGGGCAGTTTGAGGAATCAGCAGGGCAGAACGAGGATCAGCGTAGCATTCCTTCTCGTAGTCGTAGTAGGCATGTTGAGGAGGAGGAAGTTGATGATGTACCACCTCCGGTGGAGAGGATGGATGTTGTTATAGCGCGGTTTCAGCGGATGAACCCTTCGGTCTTTAATGGTGACGAGCCCAGTGAGGATGCAGACTCGTGGCTCCGGAATATCATTGGTCTTTTCGATCGGGTGCAGTATGATGATGATCTTCGACTGAGATTAGCGACCCTCTTGCTTAGGAAGGCGACAGAGCGCTGGTGGCAAGGCGCTTTGAGTACCTTGCTGGAGACCGGCGTTGGGATATCTTGGGATAGTTTTTGCAAGACCTTCCGGCAGGAGTATGTACCCGAGTCTTATGTGAATTCCCGAGAGCGGGAGTTCGATCATATTGAGCAGGGCTCGATGTCTGTCCGGGAGTATGCTAGGAAGTTTTCTTCCCTGTTGGAATACGTTCCCCATGTTTCTGGCCGGGATAGGGCCAAGCGGACTAGATTTCTTGAGGGCTTGAATGAAGAGTTATATCAGATGGTGCTGACCAGCAAACCCAAGACTTACGCTGAGGCAGTGGATAGTTCCATCGACATTGAGGAAGGTTTGCGTAGTCGTCGTGCTCGTAGGCAGCAGGCAGTGCAGGGTGGTCGTCCTGCTATTCAGGGAGCACAGTCTTCACAGTCCTCCCAGTCAGCCCATCAGCCCCAGCAGCAGCAGCAGCCGCAGGTGGCACAGCAGTCTGGTCATCAGAGGTTCCGTCCCCACGGTCAGCAGTTCAAGAAGAAGTCGGGTTCTGGCTCTTCTGGTTCAGGCAGCTCGAGTAGCAGTGGTTCTCGGGCTGAGTTTTGTGGATTTTGCGGTGGAAAGCATCCTTCTACCAGTGTGTTGGTGTACAGGGCTCCTGCAACCTTTGTGGTCAGTACGGGCATTTTGCCAGAGTGTGTCCGTCAGCTGGATCACAATAGACCGCGGCCCAGCCTCAGGGTCGTGGAGGTCAGTCTAGGGGTCATTCCCCTCAGTTTCAGCAGCCTCGGTTGGGTGAGACTCAGTTCAGGCCTTTTCAGAAGCCTGGTCCTTCGCGTTTTGGGCAGTCGTCTCAGCCTTTCTTCTCTAGACCCCAGCATGCTCAGGTTAACGCCATCACTAGGGAGCAGGCCGACAAGACGCCGAGTCGGGTGATCGCAGGTACTTGCCTCTCAGGTTAACGCCATCACTAGGGAGCAGGCCGACAAGACGCCGAGTCGGGTGATCGCAGGTACTTGCCTTGTTTTCGATTTTCCTACGCGTGTGTTGTTTGACACCGGTGTATCACATTCTTTTGTTTTTGATTCGTTTGTTGTTGAGCATGGTCTGTGTACCATTCCTTTGCGTGATGCTGTTTCTGTTTCTACCCCTGGCGGTGTGAGCTTGTTTTCCCAAGAGGTTCTGTTAGATGGCGTATTGCGGTTTGGTGAACATGTGTTGGTGGCGAGCTTGATCCGTTTGATGTTGTGGGACTTCGATTGTATAGTTGGGATGGACGTGTTGTCCAAGTATAGGGCCTCCGTGGACTATTTCCATGGGATTGTGCGCTTTAGGCCTATGTCTGGCGAGAAGTGGGACTTCTACGGCCAGGATTCTTGATCGTAGATCCCGTTGGTCTCAGCGATGGAAATGTTCAGCTTGTTGTCCTTGGGGAATGCTGGCTTCTTGATTTACGCTTTGGATGCGTCTTCTTCTTCCCGTGTGCAGCTCAGCGACGTTCCCGTGGTGCGACACTTTCCCGATGTGTTTCCGGAAGAGATTCCTGGTTTTCCTCCGAGGCGGGAGATTGACTTCAGCATAGAGCTGGTGCCTGGCACAGCTCCGATTTCTCGTGCCCCGTATCGTTTGGCGCCTGCGGAGTTGAGAGAGCTCAAGGTGCAGTTGGACGATTTGCTGGAGAAAGGTTTTATCCGACCTAGTATGTCACCGTGGGGAGCGCCCATCTTATTTGTGAAGAAGAAGGATGGCTCAAAGCGGATGTGCATTGATTTTCGCCAGCTGAACAAAGCCACTGTCAAGAACAAGTACCCGTTGCCGAGAATCGATGATCTGTTTGATCAGTTGCAAGGTTCTGTGGTGTACTCGAAGATTGATCTGCGATCAGGGTACCATCAGCTAAGAGTGAGAGACCAAGATGTGCAAAGACTGCGTTTTGTACAAGGTACGGACCTTTCGAGTTTTTGGTGATGCCGGTTGGTTTGACCAACGCGCCTGCAGTCTTTATGGATCTGATGAACCGGGTTTTTAGAAAGTTCATAGACCAGTTTGTGATTGTTTTCATTGACGACATTTTGGTGTACTCGAAGACTCCGAGGGAGCACAAGAAGCACTTGGGAATTGTCCTGCAGAGGTTGAGAGAACAGCAGTTGTATGCTAAATTCTCCAAGTGCGAGTTTTGGTTGGATCGTGTTGTCTTTCTGTGTCATGTTTCAGCGGAAACAGCAGTTGTATGCTAAATTCTCCAAGTGCGAGTTTTGGTTGGATCGTGTTGTCTTTCTGTGTCATGTTTCAGCGGATGGCATTTCTGTGGATCCCAGTAAGGTTGATGTTGTTCTGAACTAGGAGCGTCCCAGGAATGTGTCTGAGATTCGCAGTTTCTTGGGTTTAGCAGGCTATTACCGTCGTTTCATAGAAGGTTTCTCTAGCATAGTCAAGCCGATGACTCAATTGACCCAGAAAGACAAGAGGTTTATTTGGACTGAGCAGTGTAAGAATGCGTTTCAACTGCTCAAGGAGAAGCTGACTACTGCGCCTGTGTTGGCTCTACCGTCCGGTTCAGGTGGTTTCGTTGTTTGTTCTGATGCTTTGCTAAACGGATTGGGCTGTGTTTTGATGCAGAATGGTCGAGTCATTGCGTATGCCTCGCGGCAGTTGAAACCGCACGAGACTCGTTATCCCATCCATGATTTGGAGCTAGCGGCCGTTGTTTTTGCGTTGAAGATCTGGCGTCACTACCTGTATGGCGAGCAATTTGTGGTATACTCGGACCACAAGAGTTTACAGTATCTGTTTTCGCAGCCTGACTTGAACATGAGACAACGTCGTTGGATGGAGCTGCTAAAGGACTTTGATTGTGAGATCAAGTACCAGCCTGGGAAATCGAACGTAGTGGCCGATGCTTTGAGCAGGAAGGCTGGTGAGATGCTTGCATCGTTGTACATCTCTAAGGATCAGGAGCATCTTAATACTACTGGTTGGAGATTCTACCCGGCTGAGGATTGTGTTGTGGTTTCATCGTTCCAAGTGGAGCCACAGATTGTTTCGGCTATTCGAGCAGCTCAAAGGACTGATTCTTCCATCCACGAGTTGAAGTTGAAGGTAAGGGCTGGAGAATTGGAGGATTATTCTGTCTCTTCCGATGGTTGTTTGCGTTAAAGGGGCAGGTTGGGTTGTGCCCAATTTGATTGATTTTAAGGAGGAGATCCTTCGGGAAGCGCACTACAGTAGACACAGTGTTCATCCTGGTGTACGGAAGATGTACCATGCGTTGAAGCCGCACTTTTGGTGGGCTGGCCTGAAGAGCGACGTTGCTGGTTTTGTCGCCCGTTGTTTGAATTGTCAGGTGGTTAAGGCCGAAAGGATGAGACCTGGTGGTCTGTTGCAAAGTTTGGAAGTGCCCCAATGGAATTGGGAGCACATAGCTATGGATTTCGTGACGCATCTGCCTCGTTCCAGCAGAGGATGCGATGCTATTTGGGTGGTTATCGACCGTTTGTCGAAGTCTGCACATTTTATTCCCTATGGGATGACATTCTCGTTGAAGAAAATGGCGAAACTGTACATGGATTTCGTGGTTAGACTGCACGGTGTGCCTGTTTCGATCGTTTCCGACCGAGATCCGAGGTTTACTTCCAGGTTTTGGAAGAGTTTGCAAACAGCTTTGGGTACCAGATTGGCTATGAGCACAGCATATCACCCCCAGACAGATGGCCAATCTGAGAGAACTATCCAGACGTTGGAGGATATGTTGCGAGCTGTTGTGTTGGATTTCAGAGGTAGCTGGCAAGACGCGTTGTCTTTGGTTGAGTTTTCGTACAATAACAGCTACCAAGTGACGATTAGTATGGCGCCGTTTGAGGCTTTGTATGGTAGGAAGTGCAGATCGCCGGTATGTTGGGAAGAAGTGGGGGAGAAGCAGCTATCTGCCCCTGACTTCGTGCAGCAAATGAAGGATCATGTGGATCTTATTCGACAGCGGATGAAAGCTGCCCAGGATCGCCAAGCCAGTTATGCGAATAAGAGGCGTCGACCTCTAGAGTTTCAGGTTGGTAATCATGTTTTTCTCAAAGTTTCTCCGTTTCGTAGTGTTATGCGCTTTGGACGCAAGGGAAAGTTAGCCCCTCGATACGTCGGACCGTATGAGATTGTTGAGAGGATTGGCCCTTTAGCGTATCGGCTGTTGTTGCCGCCAGAGTTATATTCTCTTCATGACGTCTTCCATGTTTCCATGATGAGGAAGTACGAGCCAGATCCGTCTCATGTGCTTAGAACTGACGAGGTGGAGCTAGATCAATCGGTGAGCTATCAAGAATATCCCTTGCAGATCCTAGGCAGAAAAGAGAAACAGTTGAGGAATAAGACCATTCCGTTGGTGATGGTACAATGGAGCAAGCATGGCAGGGAAGAAGCTACTTGGGAGCTGGAAGAAAAGATGCAGCGCGAGTGGCCGCATCTGTTTGAGTAGCTGTTGAGCTAAATTTCCAGTAGTTTGTAGCCTTTGGTTGTATTTTCTTCCCTAGTTGTTGTTAATTGGTTGCTCAGTTATCTTGAATTCTTGGCCTTGTGTTAGGAGAGTTCCTGTTTTGTATTTTGCTGCTGTGTTGCGTTCCAAAGTTGTTGTGATTTCGGGGACGAAATCATTTTTAGTGGGGGAGAAATGTGAGACCTGATTTTGATGTAAGATTAATTGTATGGATTAATCGGATTTTAAGTAATTCTGGAAGTTTTCGTATTTTTGGTATTTTGTGGTGAAAACTGGTTTTGATGTGGAAGCTGGTCGGTGGTGAAATCCAATCGCAACGTTTAATTGGTAGCGCGAAATTGTCTAACGCCGTCTTTTTTATGAACTCTGGATGCATTGTGTTTTGTGAAGTCTGGTAGCGTTATTGTATCCAGCCGCTACTTTATTTTGTTTGTTGAGGGCAAAACGATAGCGTTTTGATAAGTTGGAAACAAACCGTTTGGATTAGTTGCTGCGACGCCGTTTTCGATATTGCGACTGGTACCAGCTGAGAGCAGATGTCAACGATGGTCAACTCTACTGTAGCTTGCGTATGGTTATTTTGAGCGAGAGCTAGCGTCTGGATGACGTAGGTTGTGCGTTGTCGTTTTGGTTAGCGCTAAGGAATCCAGACGAGGGGTTAGCGACCAGCTGTTGGGTCTGTGCGACGTCGTTACGTAAGTTGGAAACGCAGCGTTTTGATGCAACGTCTGGTACCAGCTTTTGGTTTGTGGAGCATCCAATCGTTGGGTTGTCCAGCTTTTGGGTTTGAGGACCAGTCGCAAGTAGCGAGTGACGTGTCACTTTGCGTCGTCGTTTTGTGTTGTTGAGATTTATTAGTTATGGGATTTAGCAGCTGTTGGTTGTTGCAACTGCTGGTTGAGATTTCAGCAGCGCAACTGCTGGTTTTGTCGGTGGCATGTTTAACCAGATTTCAACCGTTGTCGAGTTATATTTAATGGTAAGCTTGGTCTTCG
>KQ991608.1:198649-217543 GCA_001598015.1 Dorcoceras hygrometricum
TTTGAGCGAGAGCTAGCGTCTGGATGACGTAGGTTGTGCGTTGTCGTTTTGGTTAGCGCTAAGGAATCCAGACGAGGGGTTAGCGACCAGCTGTTGGGTCTGTGCGACGTCGTTACGTAAGTTGGAAACGCAGCGTTTTGATGCAACGTCTGGTACCAGCTTTTGGTTTGTGGAGCATCCAATCGTTGGGTTGTCCAGCTTTTGGGTTTGAGGACCAGTCGCAAGTAGCGAGTGACGTGTCACTTTGCGTCGTCGTTTTGTGTTGTTGAGATTTATTAGTTATGGGATTTAGCAGCTGTTGGTTGTTGCAACTGCTGGTTGAGATTTCAGCAGCGCAACTGCTGGTTTTGTCGGTGGACATGTTTAACCAGATTTCAACCGTTGCGAGTTATATTTATAGGAAGACTTGGTCTTCGATTTGAGATACCAGATCCCATACTTAGCGAAATATTCTCTCGATTGTCGACCTCTGTTCTTCGAACCCTAGTACTGTTCACCGTTGATTTTATCCGGTGATTCCGTCATTTCCGGCCATTGTTTGATACGTTTGAGGTAGCGTTGGACTCCTTTCAAGAAGATCTTCCATCCTATAACAGTTTTGGAGGCTGTTGTGGGCTGGAGCAGAAGCACGAAGTTGCTGGTTTAGATCGTGCATTTCGTAGTTCAGGTAGAACTTCGTAAATTTGATGAGATCTTGTTCCTAGCCTAGAATTGAGCTTCCTGTTGAGTTATTGTGTAGGATGATAGCTGGTTGAGTGTGTGTAGCTCCCAGCGTGCTTTCTGTGTATTAGCGTCCCTGTGATTTATGCCCTCTGTGCTTCGACAGGTTGAAATTCAGAATTCTCGGGACCTTTGCTTGTAGTAATTGTTGCACAGAGAGTATAAGGTACGGATCTGAGCTTGATGTAGCTGGGAATTGGCGTGAGATTGAATGCTAGATGGCTGTTGTGCATTGTCGTGGATGTTGCTGTGTGCATATGTGACTGCTGTTGATTTTAGTTGCTATGTCTATGCATACACGCATTTCCCATATTGCATTCATATTTCTGTTGCAGCTATCGCTTTGTATTCTGTTGTATTGCTGTTGTTTCTTACCAGGATGCGAGGGCGAGCGGCAATACCGCACTCTCATCTCCCTGCTGGGATTGTTAGCCACCATGCGCCGAGTGGTTAACTACCACAGTTCATGGGCGAGGCAACGGCAGGTTGAGTTGTTTGTTGCATATGGTATTCGGGTGTAGTGTCAAGGCGAGTGGCTCATTACCACACTTTGAACACACCCCGCCCGTGGCCACTGATTCGTTGAAGATCTTCTGGAGCTATGTTTGAGCTCCTTGGCTCCCTTGTTGGTTGTAGCCTTCAGTTGTTATCTGGTGTCTCCTGCATAGCATCTGCATTTTATCTTATGCATTTTTTTAGCTATTTCAGTTGCTCTCCGTACTGGGGTTTGACCCCATGTCCCTCTGGGACTTGGTTGTTTTCTCTGTTTGTGTTGTTTTCAGGGAATCCAGGTTTTACAGCTGGTCGTGATTTTAACCCAGCTGGTGGTGCCCCAGGAGGTGGTTGAGTATCCCAGTAGCGTATAGCATATTTATATGTATCAGTACAGTTAGCCACGGGATGCCCTGCGCTTTGTCGTTGTATTTTGTTGTTGGAGTCTGATACATGTTGTTGTTGCTGTTGTTATGCTATACTGTTGGTTTTTTTTTATAAACTGGGATATATTTTGAGTATCGCTCTATTTTAAATTATATTGTTTTAAACCGTCAGGCCCAAAAGCGAAAATTTTACCCGCTTTTTAGTAGCTTCCGCATGTGTTTGTATGTTTTATCTCTGATATGAGCATGAGGCCTGACAGAAACAGATTTGGCTATGATACTGTAGTGATAATGGGAACAGATATCTCCAACAGAATAGTGTTTGGAAAAGAAACAGATGTCGTTTGGTCATCTCAGATGTCAACGCAACTAGGTTGGTCGACTCAAATGTCATCGCAACTAGGTTGGTCAACTCAGCAGTGAAGTGAATAATAATGTGAAATCTGACCAAACTCAGGTGTGTAGTGAAAACACGAATCTGAATGAGGCTTCTGTATAAAATATGGAATTCAGTCGCTAACAGAGGAAACAAAGTCTGATTAAGAACTTGGTGCTGCAACATCACGAACGACATCTACGATACCAATTCTGCCTATCAAACCAGACTTAATTTCTGATTCGACTAGCATTTCTGATTACATAGTGTCAAATTCAGATGTTACCATTCACCAGAAAGAAGAATATTCATGAAAATACGTGACTCAAATATGAACTCCTCAGTACTTTTAAACATCTTCAATCTTTCTCAAAACATTCTGGAAAACTTTGGAAGAACATAAATTTGAACCCAATCTTTCTTTCTTAAACATTCGTAAATCTTCTTAAACATAAACTTAAACATAACTTTAAACATACAGGCAAGCAGATCCATAATGTCAGGCCTCGTGCTCTACTTAGAGTTAAACCACGCAAAACAATAGCGGAAGCATACAAAAAGTGGCTTAAAATTTTCGCTTTAGTCCTGACGGTTTAAAGCATATAATTTAAAATACAATCATACTTAAAATATCAAAGTTTACAAACACTCAGTACAAGAGTACAACATTTAAACAAATACAAACACCAGTACTACAACGGATAACACAATCCCACAAGCACAGGGCATTCCCCGGCTAACAGTACTAGTACATATATGCTATACGCTAACTGGGACACTCTATCCACCTCCTGGGGCACCTCCAGCTGGGTCAAATCCACTACCAGCAGAGAAACCTGGGAAACCTAAAAACACATACAGGCAACAATACACAAGCCCCATAGGGACATCGGGGTCAAACCCCAGTACGGAGAGCAATACAAACAACATAAGGAAAGCAACAGATAAATATGCAAATGCTATGCAAGGGATCAAGACTACAACCGAAAGCAGGGAGCCAAAGGATCACAACAACAGCTCAACAGCAAGATCTGATCAAAGGAAGAACAGTCAGTGGCCACGAGGTATACCGAGCACATGGGAGCTACCCACTCATCTCCAGTACACCGTACTAGCTGCAAACAAACAACTCCACCTGCTGTTGCCCACTCATGAGATGTGGGAGCTACCCACTCCGCTCGTAGCGGCTATCAAACCCAGTAGGGAGATGAGGTACATGAGTTACTCACTCAGCCTCCGAGTTATAGTATACCGAGCACATGGGAGCTACCCACTCATCTCCAGTACACCGTACTAGCTGCAAACAAACAACTCCACCTGCTGTTGCCCACTCATGAGATGTGGGAGCTACCCACTCCGCTCGTAGCGGCTATCAAACCCAGTAGGGAGATGAGGTACATGAGTTACTCACTCAGCCTCCGAGTTATACGGGAACTACCCGATCGTCCTCGAACATAGCATCCTGGTACTCTCAAATCAACAGAACATGAAAAACTAGCAAAACAGAGCTCGACAGGATAATGCGTGTATGCAAATGCAATAGCTGATATCAATACAATGCACAAACGATAACAGCACAGAGCATACATAGCAAAGCACATAATCCATGCTCAATCCTAAGCTGTAAACAAGCTCACATCCGTACCTCAATATTTGGGCAACAATTACTACAAGCAGATTGCCACAATGACGTCCCGAGCACACAGATCCACCACCTGCTCAACGGCAACATATAAAACCTCAGGGACCGAAGCACAGAAAACAGCAGCTGGGAGTTACGAACTCCACCAGCGCTACCCTAACTCTCTAACTCAACAAAAAGCTCTAAAAAATCTTCAAGGTAGGATCTATACTTACCCCAAAAAGCTAGGAGCGAAATCCGACGCTTATGCTAAAAGACTACACAAAGGAGATGTCTTCGCACAGCTCACCAGCTTCAAGCAAACGTTCGAAAACAATATCCAAACGAAGCGTCTCAGCAAGAGGAGTCCAACTTTACCAATCTTACTTCAATCAGAGCTGTCTACCATCGGAAATCGAAGAAGATAAGGTTCGGTGAACAGTAGCTAGGGTATCGCGACAGAGATTTGTTAGAGTAGATGCCCAACCAGCCAACTTGTGGCGTGTGGGTTTTATTGACTCTTGTGTATAACGATCTTTATATATGATATACGCATTTCTTTATGGAATTCTTTATTTTCATTATGATTATAATGTTAACAATTGTGTTGGATAAAGACCTAGAATGCACCATAGTGTATGTTAGATGTGATAGTGGGTATGACGGCTATCATGAAACACATCTAATAGTCACTGTGTATTCTGAACTCGTTCATAGTCGATTGGGTCGTCAAAATGAGGATAAGGCCGCCCGAGCTTGAGACTAGCATCTGCGATGCGAAGTACCATGTTTCATTGGTAGGGAACATTGTGATGTTCTGAGCATGCAGATGGATAGTGACCTGGTGATCTATCGAACTACCCTCGTTTGTACTTTCCAAGTGGTTACCATTTGTCGAGTGGATAAGTCCGAGGTCTTGGTATGACCTAGTAACACTCGCGATGTCACTATTCGATCTCCAAGATGTATGCATAGCTGTCGGATCTCTAGCGACTCTCGATTTACCAATGGTCGTTGATCTGATCGGGATATATGTGTTGAAATGACCGTACTGTACGCTAACCACGACCAACTGGTTCTTGCAGGCACTATCAGTGATACCTAGGGGATCATGGGGCGATGTTGCTAGGAGTTTTACCATGATCCGTTGGGCAAGTCCGGAATTGTGATTTCGGAGCCACAATGGTTGTGGGCCCACGACTAGCTGTATCCCTAAACCATTGAGGGTCACACAAGTACCGGATTCATGATTCCCGCACGGAAACTGAGCTCAATGTGTTGAGCACTTGAGGAGGATTTTAGGGAGTGCGACTTCCTAAAAGTCAACAGGGGTCGAATTGCGATTTCCCACTGTTGAGGGGCAAAACTGTCATTTTGGACTAGAAATCTGAAAAATTGTTTTTCACATCATAATATTCAGTTTTGGAAATTGAGTCGATCGGTCCGATCTGATCGTCGATCAGAGTTATGATGAAACCGTGGTGAATTAAACGAGCCTAATGTTCATATGGACCTAGGTTTGACCCAAGTCCATTAGGCCGGTTCAAGCCCATCTACCATCTTTATTTAATTAAGATGGATTAGGGCTTTGATGAGAATTGCATTACACAAACCCTAGCCTCCATATACACACACACGGCCGCCCCCCTTCTCGGCCGATCACACGCGCTGCCGTTGGCCTCCTCCACGCGCCGCCGCCTCTTGCTGGACTTGTTCCGGCCACCACGACGAGGAGTTTCCGTCCGTGCTGAATCCGTCAAGTCTTCTAGTGCAGATTGACGGAGGAAGATTGAATCTGGTCGTGGACCTGATTGGAGGATCTACCGCCGCCTACCGTGAAGAGCCAGTTTTCTTGTAAATCTGGTTGGAGCCAGGCGCCTAGACGCCAGCAAGGTAACGATCTATGAACACCCTATGTATGTTTGTAGATTAATTTTTATGTATTGAACGTATCTCGGGGCTTTATTTTAAACTTCCGCTGCGCCCCCGGGAAACGGGATCTAGATCCACCACCGTATGCCAACAGTGGTATCAGAGCCGAGGCTCGGATCCTTCAATACATTATTGCCATAATTGTATCGAATCTTAAATTTTTCAGATCAAAACAAAAATTTTTTTGAGATTGGCCACGGCGCCGCCGCGCATGGCGGCGCCCCACCACGCGCTGGCCGCACTGTTTCGCACGCAGCTGCGCGATCGATAGGCGGTCGATGGCCGCTGGTCTCGCGCACCAGGTTGCGTGGTGATCGCGTAGGGTGGCCGAGAGTCGGCCGCTGGCCATTGCGCACAGGCTGCACAAACTACCGATCAACGTAGCTGCTGGACTCGCGCAATTTGTGTTAGAGTAGATGCCCAACTAGCCAACTTGTGGCGTGTGGGTTTATAGACTCTTGTATGAAACAATCTTTATATATGATATTCGCATTTACTTATATGGCATTCTTTACTTTCATTGTGTTGTATAATGATTAACAATTGCGTTGAGTAAAGACCTAGAATGCACTATAGTGTATGTTAGATGTGATAGTGGGTATGATGGCTATCATGAAACACATCTAATAGTCACTGTGTATTCTGAACTAGTTCCTAATCGATTGGGCCGTCAAAATGAGGATAAGGCCTCCCGAGCTCGAGACTAGTATCTGCGATGCGAAGTACCATGTTTCATTGGTAGGGAACATTATGATGTTCTGAGCATGCAGATAGATAGTGACCTGGTGATCTATCGAACTACCCTCGTTCGGACTTTCCAAGTGGTTATCATTTGTCGAGTGGATAAGTCCGAGGTCTTGGTTGTACTGATTAGTCCTCACGACTCGAAACGTCATTGAGACTCTACATGATAGGCGTCTCACTTTGACTCGTTTGCCGACTCACTTGGGGTCGATGCATGTAGGAGTCGAGATCCCGCACGGATACTGAGCTCAGTGTGTTGAGCAAGGGAAGAGGATTTTGGGGAGTGCGACTTCCTAAAAGTCAACAGGGGTCAAATCGTGATTTCCCGCTGTTGAGGGGCAAAACGGTCATTTTGCACTGGGGTTCTGAAAAATGGTTTTTCAGATCATAATATTCAGTTTTGGAAACTGAGTCGATCGGTCTGATCTGATCGGCGATCGGAGTTACGATGAAGTCACCATGATGGGGATGAACCGAATGTTCATCCGTTGGACCCGGGCCCGTTGGGCCGGTCCAAGACCATCATCAAGTCTACTTAAGGTAGACTTAGACTTAATCACTAACACACAACTTGACACAAACCCTAACCCTAAAAGCTCTAGTAGCCGCCGCCCCCCTCCTCTCCCAAACGCCGCCGCCGCCTCGCTTCGCCGGACTTCGTTCCGGCCAACTTGACGAGGAGAATCCGTCCGCGCCGATCTCGTCAGGCCTTCTAGTGCAGGCTGACGAAGGAGTCTCGCTTCCGGTCGTGGACCTGATTGACGTAATCTACCGCCGCTGTGAGGCTCTCTGCTCACAATTAATCTTCTAATCTTAATCAGTGGGTTATTAAGTTAAACTAAACAAGTTTAGTAAAGCTAATCTGGTTCGTATATAAGATAAAAATTTTTTTTTTCCAATCAGCAGATGCTTAATCAACCAGCAGATGCGTAAAGAGTTCAGCTTGTACTGTAAATATCATTCATTTATACGAATAATTCATGGTCCACGGTGGTTAGAAGCTAAGTTTACTAGTACACACTTGCTTCTTATATACAAAACCAAATTTGAACAACCTAAGATCAACTGTTCAAAAACATAGACTACCAGCTGGTGTTTAATCTTCCTGCTGCTGATCCAGCGTCTAGGTAGATATCTATTGCTACCTTTGGTTGCTCCCCACTAGTTCCTTCTTCCTGTTGTCATGCACACACACAAGAAAAAACAACAGCCGGATAAACTCCGGTGAGAATCATCTCAGTATAATCAGCAAATACAAATAATAACAATAAAATGCATAACAGTTTATCAACTGTAAAACAAATGCAATGTAATGAAATGATTCTAATTCTCTTCTTCGATCTCAGAATTGATTCCATATCAGTTCGACGCCATCAAGATTCGTATCCGATCTTGACATGAATATTCATCTATCGAAACCATCTCCGGCTTCGAAAATCAGGCCAACTCAGTCCTGGGCATTAGAATCAATACAATTCTCTTCAATATGCAATCTCATGAAAATATAAAAGATCCACTACCTGTGATGGATCGACACATACACAATTCAAGTCCTAAATCAAGAACAGTAATCAAACATCTATGTGATTTCAGCGGGATAACTCAAGAAAAATCATTCTTGAGTAATCTAATCCCTGACTCTACTGTCAAATTATACCTTCGTTCCTCTGTTTTGAAAATACTTCAGTCAGTGTTCTTACGCTCTGTTCCTCACTTCCTGAGATACTCGCATAATCACAATATGATATCTGTAATCAAGATGTTCTCACTATTTCAAATTCACTCTTATTTATAGACAACGCTCTCTGTTTTTCTGCAACATTTCCAACGTGTTCAATTCGAGTTCCACGTGTCATGCTGAGTATTCAAACAGGATATACTCCCACCGCTTCGAAAGTGGATAACGGTAACCAGAGTCCTCAGCTGTTGTTCATTCTCAGTCGCTGTTTGAAACAATCAGCATTTTCTTGTTATACAGCAGGAGCAACAACCAGCAGTAACAATCAGTCGTAACAAAAATCTAGTCGCAACTATTCGAAACTCAAAACGATGTCGTTACAAATAATTCCAACGACGTTGTAACGTGTCATCAGCTGATATCACCTCTATTTAAAAGAAACCAGCAGCTGGTCGCTGTAATAATCCAACGACTGATTTCGCAACATTATTCGAGAAGGCATCGTATCAAGATTTCCTGTTTCATAATCAAAACGGTGTCGCATTGTTCCCTCGACTGAGTAACCAGCAGATACAACAAACCATCAGCTGATTTCCAATTCCTCGCCTGGTCGCTAGTTCATGCAAAACGACATCGTATCGAGGTTCCTATTAATAAGTCAAACGATGTCGCATTATTCTCTCAGCTGGACTCCAAACTTCTCGACTGGTTCGCGTTGAACCTCAAAACGATGACGTCGCACCAGTCGTTATATCAATAAACCAGCAGGTACACAAAGAACTCTTGCTGCTGGTTCCCATATACGTAACAGTAACCAACACGTGTCGCTTCCCCGTTGATCCTTGTATTCGCGCGCCTGCTTCCAGCTGCAACCAACACTAACGCTTCGACTGAATTTCAAAATTCGACCAGTCGCGAGCTTAACCTGCTGCTGAACGATTTTATCAAATCGCTTCGTCTGGTTTCCACACTTAGCGCAATTCAAAGATACATAATTCCTTACTCACCCAACACTTCCAGAAGAAATCCGAGCTCATAATTAAGCTTCATCAAAGTCTATCATTTGAAAATCATAAATGTCGGAATTACTAATCTTCTTCTTAATTACTTCGGGCATTACATTTCTCCCCTTCTAAGATTCGAGTTCGTCCTCGAACTCATCAGCAGTCGCTATATGTACATGGAACAACATAAGGAGAAAATTGATTCTGAACAAGAGCTAACCTTATTGGAAGAGATAAAGGAATCGTTGTTTTATATCATCTTCCACTTCCCATGTTGCTTCTTCAACGCCATGTCGATTCCATTGAATCTTCACCAATGGAATCACCTTCGTTCGAAGTTGTTTTTCTTTCCGATCAAGAATTTGAATTGGTTGTTCAAAATAACTGAAAGTTTCATCCAACTCAGCTTCTTCAGCAGTAATAATATGAGAAGCATCAGGGATATACTTTCTCAGCATAGATACATGAAAAACATCATGTATACCCGAAAGCGATGGAGGTAATGCCAGTCGATAAGCAGATCACCTATCTTCTCCAGAATTTCATAAGGACCAATGAATCGTGGAGACAATTTACCTCGTTTGCCAAATCTTATCGTGCCTCTAAAAGGAGAAATTCTCAAAAATACTCTGTCCCCTGTGTCAAAACGCAAAGGTCTACGTCTGGTATTGGCATATTTTGTTTGTCTATGCTGTGCTGTTCTCATTCTCTGCTGAATCAACTTTACTTTTTCAGTCATTTCTCTAATCAAATCTGGTCCCAATTCAGGTACCTCTGATATATCATCCCAATATAATGGTGAACGACACTTCCTTCCATACAACGCTTCAAACGGAGCCATTTCTATACTGGTTTGGTAGCTATTGTTGTACGAAAATTCCACCAGTGGTAATGAATCTTGCCACGAAATACTAAAATCCAATACTACTGCTCTAAGCATATCCTCAAGTGTTTGAATTGTTCTTTCAGATTTCCCATCAGTTTGAGGATGGTACGCAGTGCTTAGATGTAGTTTTGTACCCAACGCTTGTTGCAAGCTACTCCAAAAATGAGAAGTAAATCTGGGATCTCTATCAGAGACAATCGATTTTGGTATTCCATGAAGTCTTACCACTTCTCGAACATAAAGGTCTGCCATTTGATCATGTCGATAGGTCATTCGATAAGGAATAAAACATGCAGATTTTGTCAACCTATCGATAATCACCCAAATTGCATCACAACCTCGGGACGATTTTGGCAATTTCGTTACAAAGTCCATGGAAATATGATCCCATTTCCATTCAAGAACTGACAGACTCTGCAATAAGCCCGCTGGTTTCTTTCTTTCAGCTTTCACTTGTTGGCAATTCAAACACCTTGAAACAAATTCAGTCACATCAGACTTCATTTGTTTCCACCAGTAGTGTTTCTTTAAATCATTATACATCTTCCTGCCACCAGGATGAATGCTGAACTTACTTCGATGGGCTTCATTCACAATCTGGTTTTTCAATTCCATGACATCAGGAACAACAAGTCGGCTGTTCACATACAACACATCTTCGTTGGTTAGACGATACTCAGATTGGTGTCCTGCTTTTATCAGTTCAACAGATCTTTGGATATTCAAATCTCTCTTCTGTGCCTCTTTAATTCGAAATAATAATTCGGGTTCAGCGCTGAGAGCACAAATTCTCATTGGTTTTCTTTCTGTTTCAAATAAATACCCAGAAATGCAGCACTTTTCTATCAAATTAGACACCCCGATCGTAGTCAAGGACAAAGCACAAATATTCATACTCAGAGCATTAACTGCTGCATTCGATTTCCCTGGATAATACTTGATCTCACAATCAAAATCTTTCAATAAATCCAGCCATCTTCGTTGTCTCATATTTAATTCAGACTACGAAAATAAATACTTCAAACTCTTATGATCAGAGAAGATTTCGAATTTCTCACCATAAAGATAATGTCGCCAGATTTTCAATGCAAATACAATGGCTGCCAATTCAAGATCATGAATTGGATATCGAATTTCGTGCGGTTTTAACTGTCTTGAGGCGTATGCAATTACATGACCTCGCTGCATCAATACACATCCCAATCCTTGGTGAGATGCATCACAATACACAACAAATCCACCAGTACCCAAAGGAATTGTTAACACTGGTGCGGTAGTTAATCTTGTCTTCAATTCAAGAAAACTATTCTCACATGCTTCTGACCAAACAAAGGGTGAATTTTTCTGTGTCAACTGAGTTATAGGCTTTGCAATACTCGAGAAATCCTGAATAAACCGTCGGTAATACCCTGCAAGACCCATAAAACTTCGAATTTCTGGCACATATTTTGGTCTAGGCCAAGTGATCACTGCCTCTGTCTTACTGGGATCAACTGAAATGCCATCTCCAGAGATAATATGCCCAAGAAAGACTACTTTTTTTAACCAAAACTCACATTTCGACAGTTTAGCATACAATTTCTCATCTCTCAAAGTCTGCAAAACTGTTCAAAGATGGCTCACATGATCACTCAAATTCTTCGAATAGATTAGAATATCATCAATAAATACGATCACAAAATCATCAAGGTATCTTTGGAAGACTCGGTTCATTAGACTCATGAACACTGCTGGTGCGTTAGTTAGTCCAAATGGCATCACCACGAACTCATAGTGACCGTATCTTGTTCGAAAGGCAGTCTTCGATATGTCTTCATCTTTTACTCGCAATTGATGATATCCGGATCTCAAATCAATCTTTGAATACACTGTAGATCCCTGCAACTGATCAAATAAATCATCTATTCGTGGCAAAGGATATTTATTCTTTACCGTTGCCTTGTTCAGTTGCCGGTAGTCAATACATAACCTCATTGATCCATCTTTCTTTCGCACAAATAATACTGGAGCACCCCAAGGAGAAACACTTGGTCTAATGTATCCCTTGGTAAGAAGATCCTCCAGCTGTTCTTTCAATTCCTTCAATTCAATTGGTGCCATTCGGTATGGTGCTTTTGATATTGGTTGTGTACCTGGCATCAATTCAATGCTGAAGTCTACCTCTCGGTATGGAGGTAATCCCGGGATCTCATCAGGAAAAACATCAGCAAAATCGCAGACCACTGGTATATCAACCAGATTCGGGTTACTTTTCTTCGTATCTATTGCATAAATCAGAAATCCCTCCGCCTCTTTCTGCAATAGGTTATTCATTGTAATAGTAGAGACCAAAGGAATTCTGGCTCGTGATCCCTTACCATAGAATTTCCATTCCTCATCTTTCTCTGGTTTGAATCGAACTACCTTCTGAAAACAATCTACTGTTGCTCTATACTTGGTTAACATATCTATGCCCACAATACAATCAAAATCAGATAACCCGAGCACAACACAATCAATTTCAATTGCGTGACCCTCAAACTGTAACACACAATTCCTAACAGCGGTAATCGATAACATTCCCTTCCCCAGAGGTGAAGAAATCGATACTATTTCGGCTAAGGGTTCAACAGACAACTTATGTGATACAACAAAATTCTCAGAGATAAAGGTGTGTGATGCACCAGTATCAATTAATACATAAGCTGGAAATTGGCACAAGTAGTAGTTACCTGCAATAACATCGTCTGGGGCTGCCTGTGCTTGCTCCTCGGTTAATGCAAACACTCTTGCTTGTTGTTTAGGAGGTTGGCTCACTGTCTGGCTTCCTCCTTGTCTACTCTGTTGTGGATGTTGAGGTTGATACGAATGTACAGAGGAAGCTTGCCTTTCTGGTATTGGCATTGTTCTTGATGCTTCCAAATTCTGTGAATTCCCAGAATTACGTTGAGGACATATTCTCGCAAAATGTCCCGGTTGATTACAAATACGGCAGAGGCCAGACACTCCTCTACATTGTTCTGTAACATGTCTACCTCCACACTTGGTACAGTAATCTCCTGATTTTTGTCCAGCTCCCAGTTGTTTGAATTCACTTGAACTGGAGGAGCTACTGGTACCTGAATGTTTAAATTGTTTTCCTTTTCCTTTAAAGAAATTTTTCTTTTTCCCACTGCTGCTGCTTCCAACATCGAAACGAGGGGGTGGTGGAATCTGTGGGTTTTCTTGTGCTGCTTTGGCTGCTGCTGGCACAATTGTGCTCTTCGCTGCCTTAGCAATCCAGCTTCTGCTCCTTTGGCTCGATTCAACGCATCGGCAAAAGTATTTGGTCTTCCAGTATTCACCAAGGTGAATACATCTGGATTCAGCCCATTAATGAATTGATCCTCTTGTGCTTCATCGCTTATGGCAACATGTGGAGCAAATTTCAGTAAACTGGTGAATTTGGCAACATATTCCTCTATATTCAACTGCCCTTGTCGCAAGTTTGCAAATTCCGCTCCTTTATCCTTCCTATAAGAAACTGGAAAGAACCGCTGAAAGAAAGATGTTCGAAATACTGCCCAAGTAATCACAGTACCCTGATTTTCCAGCGCTTTCTTTGTTGCCACCCACCAACTTTTCCCAATACCGTGCAACTGGTGTATAATCAGTTTCACCCGACGATCATCGGTGTAATCAAGTGCTTCAAACAACTGCTCAATAACTTTTAACCAATTCTCACAGTCAAAGCACTTTCTGTTCCTGTCAAAGTCGGTGGTTTAAACGACTGGAATCGTTTTAACAAAGTTTCCATCGGAGTAGCAGCTGCATTCAACGCCTCAGTAGATGTACTACCCTGCTCTGTCTGCCGATTCGTTGTTCTTCGAGGAGGCATATCTAGGAATCAAACAGACGTGTTTATCATTTCTCATCAATCAAGAACAAGCCAGTTTCAATCCCTCCTCTGATTAGCATACATGAATGTACTGCTGCTCAAGAGATCGAGTGCTGATTCATACTTCATTCAATACATGCTATTAATCAATTACACAGCACGTAATTCTCATAACTCCTCGGTATATTCTTACCATTTCTTCACACTAATCATGTGATATAAATTCAAAAGCAGTAAGACATATACCACACAAGCATGCAATTCATTTGTTTATTTCATCTAATCAGTCAGGAAAAACTCGATCTACCCCACTCATCTAGTTCAACGATCTTAATCATTTAGTAGTGCTCTGATACCACCTGTTGTGAGGCTCTCTGCTCACAATTAATCCTCTAATCTTAATCAGTGGGTTATTAAGTTAAACTAAACAAGTTTAGTAAAGCTAATCTGGTTCGTATATAAGATAAAAATTTTTTTTTTCCAATCAGCAGAAGCTTAATCAACCAGCAGATGCGTAAAGAGTTCAGCTTGTACTGTAAATATCATTCATTTATACGAATACTTCATGGTCCACGGTGGTTACAAGCTAAGTTTACTAGTACACACTTGCTTCTTATATACAAAACCAAATTTGAACAACCTAAGATCAACTGTTCAAAAACATAGACTACCAGCTGGTGTTTAATCTTCCTGCTGCTGATCCAGCGTCTAGGTAGATATCTATTGCTACCTTTGGTTGCTCCCCACTAGTTCCTTCTTCCTGTTGTCATGCACACACACAAGACAAAACAACAGTCGGATAAACTCCGATGAGAATCATCTCAGTATAATCAGCAAATACAAATAATAACAATAAAATGCATAACAGTTTATCAACTGTAAAACAAATGCAATGTAATGAAATGATTCTAATTCTCTTCTTCGATCTCAGAATTGATTCCATATCAGTTCGGCGCCATCAAGATTTGTATCCGATCTTGACATGAATATTCATCTATCGAAACCATCTCCGGCTTCGAAAATCAGGCCAACTCAGTCCTGGGCATTAGAATCAATTCAATTCTCTTCAATATGCAATCTCATGCAAATATAAAAGATCCACTACCTGAGATGGATCGACACTCCAACGTGTTCAATTCGAGTTCCACGTGTCATGCTGAGTATTCAAACAGGATATACTCCCACCGCTTCGAAAGTGGATAACGGTAACCAGAGTCCTCCTCTGTTGTTCATTCTCAGTCGCTGTTTGAAACAATTAGCAGTAACAATCAGTCGTAACAAAAATCTAGTCGCAACTATTCGAAACTCAAAATGATGTCGTTACAATTAATTCCAACGACGTCGTAACATGTCATCAGCTGATATCACCTCTATTTAAAAGAAACCAGCAGCTGGTCGCTCTAATAATCCAACGAATGATTTCGCAACATTATTCGAGACGACATCGTATCAAGATTTCCTGTTTCATAATCAAAACAGTGTCGCATTGTTCCCTCGACTGAGTAACCAGCAGATACAACAAACCATCAGCTGATTTCCAATTCCTCGCCTGGTCGCTAGTTCATGCAAAACGACATCGTATCGAGGTTCCTATTAATAAGTCAAACGATGTCGCATTATTCTCTCAGCTGGACTCCAAACTTCTCGACTGGTTCGCGTTGAACCTCAAAACGACGACGTCGCACCAGTCGTTATATCAATAAACCAGCAGGTACACAACGAACTCTTGCTTCTGGTTCCCATACACGTAACAGTAACCAACACGTGTCGCTTCCCCGTTGATCCTTGTATTCGCGCGTCTGCTTCCAGCTGCAACCAACACTAACGCTTCGACTGAATTTCAAAATTCGACCAGTCGCGAGCTTAACCTGCTGCTTAACGATTTTATCAAATCGCTTCGTCTGGTTTCCACACTTAGCGCAATTCAAAGATACATAATTCCTTACTCACCCAACACTTCCAGAACAAATCCGAGCTCATAATTAAGCTTCATCAAAGTCCTATCATTTGAAAATCATAAATGTCAGAATTACTAATCTTCTTCTTAATTACTTCGGGCATTACAGCCACCTACCGTGAAGTGCCGGTTTCCTCACGAAACTGGTCGGAGCGATGCACGAGTTGCCAGCAAGGTAATCATCAAAACACCCTATGAATGGTCATAGCATGATTGATTATTGAATTGTATTGATCGTCTCCCGGTCCAATTTTGTTCTTCCGCTGCCTCGCCGGGAGGCATGATCCGGATCCGCCACGGTTCCCCAACAGTGGTATCAGAGCTAAGGCTCAGATCTGATCAATACAATTACTGCCTTATTGTATCTAACTTTCAATTTTTTAGAATCGAAACGAAGAAAAATCGACGTCGCATCGGCATCGGCGCCACCGCGCATGGCGGCGCCCCCTCCCCACGCGCGGTAGCCTGTGGTGTTGCGCAATTCTTGCGCCATGGCTGGACGCTGCTTCGCACGACGGAGGGCGCGGTGGCCGCGCAAATTGTTGCGCACGCTGGTCGACCGGTTTTTATCGACAAAATACGATTTTATTAATAATATGCGATTTCGTAATTAAAATATGATTTTGTGGATAAATAATTTGATTATTTAATTTATGCATGTTAATTAGATTATCTGCATGATTGGGATGATCGAGAGTCGTGCCCAATTTGTTAGGTGTATGCGATAGGTTTTTGTAATTCGGTTGTATTAATATTTTGATCATCATTTAAGTGGGCCTGTTTGTGGCCCGTTCCCACCCCTTGATAAATGTATCCCTTGTATGTCATGGTAAATTTAAATGTAAATTACTAGATTTAGTGGGAGGACATCCGAAGATGGTGGACAATGATGATCAAGGATATTGAAGACCGAAGATCTGTAAAACCGGAAGCATTGTAATAGGATTGCATTGCATATTGCATTACCCCTAGGATTGGACACAGGTCCATGGCTGGCAACCACGGACCGCATAGCTCTCGCGATCGGTCATCCCAATATTTATATATATTGATATATAGTTAGTTGAATCCGCGTGTTGCATGTTTTAAATATGATTTAAAATATCTGCATGAGACCAAATTTTCCAAAAATAAAATCCCTCGTTTTAAATACGATTTAAAACTAATATCAAGATAAATGTTTATTCGATAAACTAAAGGGAATTTAAATTTTTTTAAATTTTCCCTACCTTCCATCAACAATGGGTGTACGTCGATGCTACCCGTATACATGGCCCGACTCATATTATTGAGGGGGTCATGTATGCCGGAAAGCTGTCCGCGCCATTGACAACCGTTGTGAGTCGGTTGGAACTCCCTTTAACGTTGGCTCATATTATTGGGGACGTTAAGGGGACCGTCCTTCACGGCTCAACATTGATGGGTCATCTTGACACGTGATAGTAAACGGCGTCATATTATTGGGCCCTTACTGGACGTGAGGTGAATACATGGAGGTTGCACCGGTTGCAATCGGAAACTACCTTTTGGGGGTCATGGATGGCTGATATTATTCGGGTCCATGATCGCTTGATTGGGCTCCGTGTACCCACTAAAAAAACTCGCTTTCTCGATTTCATTAGAGGGTGGTGAAATCGTTAAAATAGTGGGAGGGTAATTCATAAAACTTAACGACCTTGTTTTATGTCTTAGCGATTATTTTATATAGTTAGTGATGTTTGTCTACTTTCCTTTTCAGTATTACTGCATTATAAAATGGTTTCGATGAAAAACCCGCTTGCTGCTATACTGGATAGCAACAGGTTCACCGGTCTGAACTACCAAGACTGGCTCCGCAACCTCAATCTTGTATTGGATTCGGAGAAACTTCTTTATGCGATAGAGAAGAGTCCCCCGAAGGAAGCCCATGCCGATATCAGCCCTGAGGAGCTGGTTACGCTTCAACAATGGTGGGACGACGAGCTTAAGACTCGATGCTATGTGATGGCATCGATGTCCAACGAAATGCAACGGCGCTTTGAGAAGACGAAGTATGCTGCTGACATATTTTTTCATCTCAAGGAACTGTACGGGGAGAAATCTCGACATGAGAGGTTCACGGCTGTCAAGGAGCTTATGACAAGCCGCATGCGCAATGGGACTTCCGTCCGCGAGCATGGGGTTCGTATGATTGGGCTCGTTGAAAAGCTGTCGGGCCTTGATATCTCACTTCCACACGAGCTGTCGGTGGATGTACTTCTCCTCTCGCTACCCGCTGCATTTGACCCCTTTGTGGTCAACTTCAACATGAACAAGCTGGCAGCCACCCTTGAAGAGGTGGTTAACATGCTTGTAGTGTTTAAAGGAACCATAAAGAAGGACAAGCCCGTCCTCCTTATGGGCTCTTCTTCCTCTGCGAAGAAGGGACCCAGACGCAAGAGCAAGAAGCGTTCTGCTCCTGCGAAGGAGGAAAAGTCCGCCAAGAAGCCAAAGGCAAAGGCTTCCAAGCCAAACAAGCATGAGGATGTTTTCCACCACTGCCACAAGCCTGGGCATTGGAGGAGGAACTGCAAGGAGTACCTCGAGCAGTTGCGAACTGCGAAAGGTATGTTCTACATAGAAATAAATATGTCTCTAAATTCGACTTCTTGGGTACTTGATACCGGATGTGGATCTCATATCTGCAATGATTTGCAGGTGATGACAAGAAGCCGACGTCTTAGAGAGGATGAGACCCACTTGAGGCTGGGCAATGGAGCAAGAGTTGCTGCAGTAGCCATAGGAGATATTTATTTACTTCTGTCTTCAGATTTTAAGTTGTTGTTACGAGACGTTTTGTTTGTTTCCGAATTAATAAAGAACATTATTTCTATTTCTATGCTTGATAGTGATGGATATTCTTGTATGTTTGCTAATTCGATTTGCAATATTTACAAGAATGAATGTTTAATTGGAATTGGGGAACGCGAAAACGATTTATACACCTTAAAATTAAAAGACGTTCCAACTCGCGATGTTGCAGCACAGACGACAACGATTAAACCGAAACACGATAACTTGAACCCAGCACAACTTTGGCACGTAGGTCATATTTCTCTAAGTAGGATGAACAAGTTAGTTAGGAGTGACATGTTTGATCGGTCAGACATTAACTCCCTACCGACTTGTGAATCTTGCCTTAAAGGAAAGATGACCAAGCAACCCTTCAAGGGCAAGGGTGAGCATGCTCAAGGCCTATTGGATTTGATCCATACTGATGTGTG
>KQ991608.1:226549-265804 GCA_001598015.1 Dorcoceras hygrometricum
ATCGTTGTCGAGGATTCACCGCTCGCAGACATGCGTGGATATCCTATGCTATCTGAGGGGATAATAGTGTATAAATCTCTAGCCAGAGTACTAGAAGTGTTTTAGGGAAATGTGTTTACCTAGTTACATTCGCGTTGTTACTCTTCACGGGATTGGGTGAGACCCCGATGCATGTAGGAGTCGATGCATCGTTGTCGAGGATTCACCGCTCGCAGACATGCGTGGATATCCTATGCTATCTGAGGGGATAATAGTGTATAAATCTCTGGCCAGAGTACTAGAAGTTTTTTAGGTAAATGTGTTTACCTAGTTACATTCGCGATGTCACTATTCGATCTCCAAGATGTATGCATAGCTATCGGATCTTTAGCGACTCTCGATTTACCAATGGTCGTTGATCTGATCGGGATATATGGATTGAAATGACCGTTCTGTACGCTAACCACGACCAACTGGTTCTTGCAGGCACTATCAGTGATACCTAGGGGATCATGGGGCGATGTTGCTAGACGCTCTTACCATGATCCGATGGGCAAGTCCGGAATTGTGATTCGGGAGCCGTAATGGTTGTGGGCCCACGGCTAGCTGTATCCCTGAACCATTGAGGGTCACACAAGTACTGGATTTGAGATTCCCGCACGGATATTCAGCTCAATGTGTTGAGCACGAGAAGAGGATTTTGGGGAGTGCGACTTCCTAAAAGTCAACAGGGGTCAAACCGGGGTTTCCCGCTGTTGAGGGGCAAAACGGTCATTTTGCTCTGGGGTTCTGAACAATGGTTTTTCAGATCATAGTGTTCAGTTTTGGAAACTGAATCGATCGGTCCGATCTGATTGGCGATCGGAGTTACGATGAAGTCTCTGTGGTGGAGATGAACTGAATGTTCATCCGTTGGACCCGGGCCCGTTGGGCCGGTCCAAGTCCAACACTTAAGTCTATTTAATTAGACTAGACCTCATTAACTAAAAGACTAGACTAAGCAATAAACCCTAACCCTAAGAGCTTCGGCCGCCTCCCTTCTCTCTCACAAAGAGCCGCCGCCGCCTCCACGCGCTGCCGCCGCCGACGCCTCTTCTTCGCCGGAAAATTGTTTCCGGCCAATTCGACGAGGAGAATCCGTCCGTGCAGATCTCGTCAGGCCTTCTAGTGCAGGCTGACGAAGGAGTGTCGAATCCGGTCGTGGACCTGATTGGCGTTAACTATCGCAATCTACCGTGAAGTGCCGTTTTCTTTACGAAACCGGTCGGAGCCAGGCACAAGTGCCAGCAAGGTAGTGATTTTGAACACCCTATGAATGACATTAATTGTTAATTGTTTTATCGTATTGATCGTTTCCCGGCATCTATTTTCTGTTCTTCCGCTGCCCCGCCGGGAGGCGTGGTCCGGATACCGACAGTGGTATCAGAGCCATGGTTTTCGGATCTGATCAATACTATATGCCACATTGTATCTACCGTTTAAATTTTTCAGAATCGATAACAAAATTTCAGGCTGGAACCGCCTCGGCGCCGCCGCGCATGGCGGGGCCCCCCCGCCCGCATAGAAGCGCGCGATACGTGCACGCATGGCTGGCGCTTCCTCGCACGTCGCGCAAAAAATAAGCGCGCTGGCCGCATCTTGTTTTGGCAATGGAGCAAGAGGTGCTGCAGTAGCTATAGGGGATATTGTTTTATTTCTGTCTTCAGATTTTAAGTTGTTGTTACGAAACGTTTTATTTGTTCCCGAATTAATAAAGAACATTATTTCTGTTTCTATGCTTGATAGTGATGGAAATTCTTGAATGTTTGCTAATCCGATTTGCGATATTTACAAGAATGAATGTTTAATTGGAATTGGGGAACGCGAAAACGATTTATACACCTTAAAATTAAAAGACGTTCCAACTCGCGATGTCGAAGCACATACAACAACGATTAAACGGAAACACTATAACTTGAACCCAGCACAACTTTGGCACGCTAGGCTAGGTCACATTTCCTTAAGTAGGATGAACAAGTTAGTTAGGAGTGATCTGTTTGATCTGTCAGACATCAACTCCCTACCGACTTGTGAATCTTGTCTTAAAGGAAAGATGACCAAGCAACCCTTCAAGGGCAAGGGTGAGCGTGCCCAAGGCCTATTGGATTTGATCCATACTGATGTGTGCGGCCCGTTTAGTATTGGTACTAAATATGGTCACACATACTTCATCACCTTTACCGATGATTACTCTAGGTACGGGTACTTGTACTTGATGAAGTACAAGTCTGAATCTTTTGAAAGGTTCAAGGAATTCAAGGCTGAAGTAGAAAATCAGTTAGGCAAAAGTATTAAGGCACTTCGATCTGATCGAGGTGGTGAATACTTAAGTACTGAGTTTCAAGACTATCTGAAAGAGAATGAGATTCTCTCACAGTGGACCCCTCCGGCCACACCACAGCTCAATGGTGTAGCGGAGCGTCGTAATCGGACTTTGTTGGACATGGTTCGATCTATGATGAGCTTCACTGAACTTCCTACCTCGTTTTGGGGCTATGCACTCGAAACGGCAATGTCCACACCAAGGCAGTGGACAAGACTCCGTATGAGATATGGATGGGCAAACCACCTAAGTACTCATTTATGAGGATTTGGGGATGTCCTGCTTACGTGAAGTAGACAGTGGGAGATAAGCTGGATACGAGATCCATCTTATGCTACTTCATTGGGTATCCAAAGAATTCCATTGGATACTACTTCTACTATCCGAGCGAAACAAAAGTGTTTGTTTCTAGGAATGCCACCTTTATGGAAAGGTCGATGCATCGTTGTCGAGGATTCACCGGTCGCAGACATGCGTGGATATCCTATGCTAGGGGATAATAGTGTATAAATATCTGGCCAGAGTACTAGAAGTGTTTTAGGTAAATGTGTTTACCTAGTTGCACTCGTGATGTCACTATTTGATCTCCAAGATGTATGCATAGCTATCGGATCTATAGCGACTCTCGATTTACCAATGGTCGTTGATCTGATCGGGATATATGGATTGAAAGGACCGTACTGTACGCTAACCACGACCAACTGGTTCTTGCAGGCACTATCAGTGATACCTAGGGGATCATGGGGCGATGTTGCTAGACGCTCTTACCATGATCCGATGGGCAAGTCCGGAATTATGATTCCAGAGCCGCAATGGTTGTGGGCCCACGGCTAGCTGTATCCCTGAACCATTGAGGGTCACACAAGTACTGGATTCGAGATTCCCGCACGGATACTCAGCTCAATGTGTTGAGCACGAGAAGAGGATTTTGGGGAGTGCGACTTCCTAAAAGTCAACATGGGTCAAACCGGGGTTTCCCGCTGTTGAGGGGCAAAACGGTCATTTTGCACTGGGTTCTGAAAAATGGTTTTTCAGATCATAGTGTTCAGTTTTGGAAACTGAATCGATCGGTCCGATCTGATCGGCGATCGGAGTTACGATGAAGTCTCGATGGTGGAGATGAACTGAATGTTCATCCGTTGGACCCGGGCCCGTTGGGCCGGTACAAGTCCAACACTTAAGTCTATTTAATTAGACTAGACCTCATTAACTAAAAGACTAGACTAAGCACTAAACCCTAACCCTAAGAGCTTCGGCCGCCTCCCTCCTCTCTCACAAAGAGCCGCCGCCGCCGCCTCCACGCGCCGCCGCCGCCTCCACGCGCCGCCGCCGCCGCCGCCTCTTATTCGCCGGAAAATTGTTTCCGGCCAATTCGACGAGGAGAATCCGTCCGTGCAGATCTCGTCAGGCCTTCTAGTGCAGGCTGACGAAGGAGTGTCGAATCCGGTCGTGGACCTGATTGGCGTTAACTACCGCAATCTACCATGAAGTTCCGTTTTCTTTACGAAACCGGTCGGAGCCAGGCACAAGTGCCAGCAAGGTAGTGATTTTGAACACCCTATGAATGACATTAATTGTTAATTGTTTTATCGTATTGATCGTTTCCCGGCATCTATTTTCTGTTCTTCCGCTGCCCCGCCGGGAGGCGTGGTCCGGATCCCAACAGGGTATCCAAAGAATTCCATTGGATACTACTTCTACTATCCAAGTGAAACAAAAGTGTTTGTTTCTAGGAATGCCACCTTTATGGAAAGGGAATTTCTACTTGATAGAAAAGGCAAGATAGTAGAGTTCGAAGAGGTTCGAGAACCAATTGAAGTACCAAGTGAATCTCCCGCACCTACAGATCCAGTACCAGAAATGGTCGCACCTAGGAGATCCGAAAGGGTTCCTAGGGCTCCTGAGAGATATGGTTTTCTCCTTGAAGATGATCAAGGTGATCAAGTTGTTGAATCTGATCCAAGAACTTTCAAGGAGGTAATTTACGATGCTGATTCTAATTTGTGGCTTGAAGCAATGCAGTCTGAGTTTAACTCAATGCATGCGAACCAAGTTTGGACTCTTGCTAACCCTCCCGAAGGAATTGTTCCTATTGGGTGTAAATGGGTATACAAGAGGAAGCTTGGGCCTGATGGTAAGGTAATGACCTACAAGGCACGACTGGTCGGGAAAGGTTACACTCAAAAAGGCAAGGTGTTGACTATGACGAAACCTTTTCACCAGTCGCAATGTTCAAGTCAATTAGAATCTTACTTGCCATAGCCGCATGGTACGACTATGAGATATGGCTAATGGATGTGAAAACTGCGTTCCTTAATGGAAACATTAAGGAAGAGATATATATGATGCAGCCTGAGGTTTCACATCTGTAGGAAGTGAGCATAAGGTATGCAAACTTCATAGATCGATCTACGGTCTCAAACAAGCATCGAGGAGTTGGAACCTGAGATTCGATGAAACAATTAAGGAATTTGGTTTCATCAAGAATCCCGAGGAGCCATGTGTATATAAGAAGGTGGTTAAAAGCGCTGTGACATTCCTTGTACTTTACGTTGATGACATTCTACTCATTGGGTTCCTTAATGGAAACATTAAGGAAGAGATATATATGATGCAGCCTGAGGTTTCACATCTGTAGGAAGTGAGCATAAGGTATGCAAACTTCATAGATCGATCTACGGTCTCAAACAAGCATCGAGGAGTTGGAACCTGAGATTCGATGAAACAATTAAGGAATTTGGTTTCATCAAGAATCCCGAGGAGCCATGTGTATATAAGAAGGTGGTTAAAAGCGCTGTGACATTCCTTGTACTTTACGTTGATGACATTCTACTCATTGGGAATGATGTAGTAATGCTGCAGTCAACTAAAGTATGGTTGTCTAGTAGATTTTCGATGAAGGACATGGGTGAAGCATCCTATATTCTTGGAATACAGATCTATCGGGATAGATCGAAACGGATGCTCGGATTCACCCAAGCCACCTACATCGATAACATACTTAAGCGGTTCTCTATGGAAGAGTCCAAGAGAGGATACCTACCTATGTGCCATGGGGTCACTCTATCTAAGTCTATGTGTCCGAAGACTGATGAGGAGATAGAGAGCATGGCACGTGTGCCATATGCCTCGGCAATAGGTAGTATTATGTATGGCATGATCTCAACTAGACCGGATGTCGCATATGCTCTGAGTGTCACGAGACGCTACCAGGCCAACCCCGGCCAATTGCATTGGAAGGCTGTGAAGGATGTTATTAAGTACTTGCGAAGGACTAAGAATATGTTCATGGTCAATGGGGGTGGTGAACTGAAACTGGAAGGCTATACTGATTCTAGCTTCCAGTGTGACGTGGATGACTCGAAGTCTACCTCTGGATTTGTATTCATGCTCAATGGTGGTGCTGTCTCTTGGAAGAGTTCCAAGCAAGACACCATCGCGGATTCAACCACTGTGGCTGAGTACATCGCAGCATCAGCTGCTGCTAAGGAGGTGGTTTGGATAAGGAATTTCGTCCAAGAGTTGGGCGTCATTCCTGATGGAGTTGGTCCAGTCCCGGTGTACTGCGACAACACGGGTGCCGTTGCGCAAGCAAAGGAGCCTAGGTCTCACCAAAGATCCAAACATATATTGAGGAAATACCACATAATCCGGGATATTGTGGCTAGAGGTGACATAGCAGTTGAGAGAGTCGCCTCTGTGGACAACATTGCTGATCCACTTACGAAGCCCTTGCCAGGACCGTTGTTTGAAAAACATCGCGAAACAATGGGACTGCGTCTGATGAGTAGTTGGCTATAGGGCAAGTGAGAGATTGTTAGAGTAGATGCCCAACCAGCCAACTTGTGGCGTGTGGGTTTTATTGACTCTTGTGTATAACGATCTTTATATATGATATACGCATTTCTTTATGGCATTCTTTATTTTCATTATGATTATAATGTTAACAATTGCGTTGGATAAAGACCTAGAATGCACCATAGTGTATGTTAGATGTGATAGTGGTTATGACGTCTATCATGAAACACATCTAATAGTCACTGTATATTCTGAACTCGTTCCTAGTCGATTGGGCCGTCAAAATGAGGATAAGGCCACCCGAGCTTGAGACTAGCATCTGCGATGCGAAGTACCATGTTTCATTGGTAGGGAACATTGTGATGTTCTGAGCATGCAGATGGATAGTGACCTGGTGATCTATCGAACTACCCTCTTTCGGACTTTCCAAGTGGTTACCATTTGTCGAGTGGATAAGTCCGAGGTCTTGGTTGTACTGATTAGTCCTCACTACTCGAAACGTCATTGAGGCTCTACATGATAGGCGCCTCACTTTGACCCGTTTGCCGACTCACTTGGTGTCATTAGGCGGCGGGATTGGGTGAGGTCCCGATGCATGTAGGAGTCGATGCTTCGTTGTCGAGGATTCACCGCTCGCTTTCATGCGTGGATATCCTATGCTATCTGAGGGGATAATAGTGTATAAATCTCTGGCCAGAGTACTGATGTGTTTTAGGTAAATAGGTTTACCTAGTAACACTCGCGATGTCACTATTCGATCTCCAAGATGTATGCATAGCTATCGGATCTCTAGCGACTCTCGATTTACCAATGGTCGTTGATCTGATCGGGATATATGTGTTGAAATGACCGTACTGTACGCTAACCACGACCAACTGGTTCTTGCAGGCACTATCAGTGATACCTAGGGGATCATGGGGCGATGTTGCTAGGCGCTTTACCATGATCCGTTGGGGTCGATCGGTCCGATCTGATCGTCGATCGGAGTTATGATGAAACCGTGGTGAATTAAACGAGCCTAATGTTCATATGGACCTCGGTTTGACCCAAGTCCATTTGGCCGGTTGAAGCCCATCTACCATCTTTATTTAATTAAGATGGATTAGGGCTTTGATGAGAATTGCATTATACAAACCCTAGCCTCCATATACACACACACGGCCGCCCCCCTTCTCGGCCGATCACACGCACCGCCGTTGGCCTCCTCCACGCGCCGCCGCCTCTTGCCGGACTTGTTCCGGCCACCGCGACGAGGAGTTTCCGTCCGTGCTGAATCCGTCAAGTCTTCTAGTGCAGATTGACGGAGGAAGATTGAATCTGATCGTGGACCTGATTGGAGGATCTACCGCCGCCTACCGTGAAGAGCCAGTTTTCTTGTAAATCCTATACGACGATATCCATTAGCATTGCCCTCGGGACCGATCACAAGAGGACGCAGCAAGAAGTTCAAAGAAGCCCTTCACGGACTTGTCTTGAGCACCCAAGAAATGTTTAAAGAAGAGGGGAATCCTGCACATGAAAAGCTAGTTGAAGGATTAAGAGATTATATTGTCAATATTATTCAAGTCCAAGACTAACAAATGAAGATGAACAAAAAAAGACCGAGTACATGCATGCGCTGCATGCATAGGACATTTGGTTTCACATGCGTAGGACATTTGGTTTGTTTTGGCTTTTAAATTACTTTCCTTAAGATAAGATTTTCAAATATTATTAGATAAGGTAGGAGATTGAGTCTTTCCATGACTAGGAGATATGTTTCCTAATATAAAGGGATAAGGTAGGAGATTGAGTCTTTCCATGACTAGGAGATTTGTTTCCTAATATAAAGGGATTCTAGGTTGGAAAGAATCATTAGAACTCTTGGAAACAAGTCTATATATATATTATGAGATGGATTTCGAAATGATGGAAGTTATATGAATAAAAACCTTTTGTTTTCCATCAAAGTTGGTGTTTACCTCAAAAAAATCAAACTTATCAAAGTCTATAACTTTGTGGCGTTTGTCGGTTGATCTTCACACGGATTGTCAAAGACGAGTTCCTTTGAAGGTTCGTTTGAGATTAATCGTTTTCTTTTCGTTGTGATTTTTGTTTCCTTTGAGAATTCATACGGAAAAGGATTTCACACATCCTAAGTTTGTCGGTTGATCTTCGCACGGAGTGTCAAAGACGAGTTCCTTTGAAGGTTCGTTTGAGATTAATCGTTTTCTTTTCGTTGTGATTTTTGTTTCCTTTGAGAATTCATACGGAAAAGGATTTCACACATCCTAAAACATCTTGTTCTAACGATCGGGCATAATTCGATTCTCTTGGCTATTGAATTGAGGGCACATGGCAATCAATATCACGTGTTTGCCTTTCTTAACCAACGAGAATCATATCATTTGGTATCAGAGCCTAGGTTCTGTTGAACAAGACAGTTTCTTATCCAAAATACCAAAATTCCTTGAGTTTCCTCTCGAACCTCAAGATCTATCTTTAATTTTTTTCACGCAAGATTCTGCATTGATTCTTGAAAAAAAAAAGAGCAAAAAAAAAAAAAAGAGAAAAAAAAAGAGAAAAAAAGGAGAAAAA
The DNA here is from genome assembly GCA_001598015.1 of Dorcoceras hygrometricum. Classification (NCBI taxonomy): domain Eukaryota; kingdom Viridiplantae; phylum Streptophyta; class Magnoliopsida; order Lamiales; family Gesneriaceae; genus Dorcoceras; species Dorcoceras hygrometricum. Next base: position 235,266 of record KQ991608.1, read on the forward strand.
AAAAAGAGAGAAAAAAAAAAGAGAAAAAAGGGAGAAAAAAAAGGAGAAAAAAAAATAGAGAAAAAAAAAAGAGAAAAAAAGGAGAAAAAAAAAAGAGAGAAAAAAAAAAGAGAAAAAAGGGAGAAAAAAAAGGAGAAAAAAAAATAGAGAAAAAAAAAAGAGAAAAAAAGGAGAAAAAAAAAAGAGAGAAAAAAAAAAGAGAAAAAAATAGCTTTTGTCGAGTTTGCATATAATAGGAGTGTTCACTCTACTACAGGGTTTTCTCCATTTGAGATTGTATATGGTTTTAACCCACTAACTCCTAAGGATTTTTTCTCTCTCCCTATGAGTGAAAGGTTGAACTTGGATGGCAAGAAAAATGCTGATTATGTGAGAACTCTACATGAGAATGTCAGAGCCAACATCGAGAAGAAGATTCAGCAATACACCAGGCAAGCCAACAAAGGAAAGAAGAAGGTTACTTTTGAGCCTGGAGACTGGGTGTGGCTGCACTTAGGAAGAACGGTTCCCAGAGAAGAGGCGTTCCAAACTCGTTACCAAGGGGCGATGGACCATTCCAAGTGCTAGAAGGATCAATGACAATGCCTACAAGTTGGATCTACCCGGTGAGTATAATGTGAGTTCACTTTTTAATGTTAGTGACCTCTCTTTATTCGATGTAGGTCACGATCAAGATTTGAGGACAAATCCTTCTCAAGAGGGGGAGGATGATGCAATCCTATACGACGATATCCATTAGCATTGCCCTCGGGACCGATCACAAGAGGACGCAGCAAGAAGTTCAAAGAAGCCCTTCACGGACTTGTCTTGAGCACCCAAGAAATGTTTAAAGAAGAGGGGAATCCTGCACATGAAAAAGCTAGTTGGAGGATTAAGAGATTATATTGTCAATATTATTCAAGTCCAAGACTAACAAACGAAGATGAACAAAAAAGAACGAGTGCATGCATGCGCTGCATGCATAGGACATTTGGTTTCACATGCATAGGACATTTGGTTTAAACTGAGTCGATCGGTCCGATCTGATCGTTGATCGGAGTTATGATGAAACCGTGGTGAATTAAACGAGCCTAATGTTCATATGGACCTGGGTTTGACCCAAGTCCATTGGGCCGGTTCAAGCCCATCTACCATCTTTATTTAATTAAGATGGATTAGGGCTTTGATGAGAATTGCATTACACAAACCCTAGCCTCCATATACACACACACGGCCGCCCCCCTTCTCGGCCGATCACACGCACCGCCGTTGGCCTCCTCCACGCGCCGCCGCCTCTTGCCGGACTTGTTCCGGCCACCGCGACGAGGAGTTTCCGTCCGTGCTGAATCCGTCAAGTCTTCTAGTGCAGATTGACGGAGGAAGATTGAATCTGATCGTGGACCTGATTGGAGGATCTACCGCCGCCTACCGTGAAGAGCCAGTTTTCTTGTAAATCTGGTTGGAGCCAGGCGCCTAGACGCCAGCAAGGTAGCGATCTATGAACACCCTATGTATGTTTGTAGATTAATTTTTATGTATTGAACGTATCTCGGGGCTTTATTTTAAAATTCCGCTGCGCCCCCGGGAAACGGGATCCGGATCCGCCACCGTATGCCAACAAGATTAACAATCGGGAAATATTCTAAGTGTCGGGAAATAATACAAAGCAACGAAGACCAAGTCCTCTTATACTCAAATCTGTCCAAGACCGCTGAACAGATCTCACCGACAACTTAAGCTATCACAACTGATATTCCCACTTGCAAACAGATCTTGCAAGAGATCTCTCTCTAAGCCAGAACAGATCTCTAGTAACTCAAACGACGTCGCAGAGAACTACTGTCGCAACTGGACACGTCACCCGCTACTCACTGCTGAACAACTAACCAACATCTGTTCGCAACGCAACAAATGATCTCTCACACAGATGTAGCTAACGCAACTCACAGCTGAGTCTTCTTCGCTAATCCAAAACGTTGTCGTTCCAACTAATCCAAACGACGAAGTATAAGCACCCGCTACTGATACACGCAAGTGCGCTCTCTACTGCTCAGCGACAACTGATCCCGCTACTACTGCTGAACACAACCACTCAGCAACAACTGCTGACATCACCACTGCTGAACGCCAACATTCAGCGATGACCCGCGCTAACTACTGAACAGATTCTGCGCCAACTCTAACTCTGCAGAACTGTTCTAAGGACTAAAACAAAACCCGATAACTTCTCCAAGCATAACAACTCAAAGCTGATCTCAATAAAACCCGATTAATTAACTCAATTAATCTCATCAGCTTTCGGGTCTCACACATAACATGAGAAAAATCAATATATGCTTCAAATGGTGTAGCAAGGATCAACTTTTACTTGCCTTTGAATTGAGCTTTACAACGACAGTCGATTCCTGCAGAGTTCCTCTTCCTCAAGCAATCACAATAAGATTCTTTGGAAATATTTGAGAGAACACAGAAGAGTTTTCTTTTTGCAAGTGAAAATGAACCTTTCCCTCAAAACAAGTATTTGTATGGGAGGGATTAGTGGCAGGTGAGGTGTATCATCAAGCATGACACACCTTACCTAAAGTTATGAATTTTAGTAAAATTTCCCTCTAAATATTTTAGTTTGCAAATCTACCAAACCCTTCTTACAAGAAACCATTTTGTTCTCCTTAAAATTATTTTCAAAAAATTTCTAAAATATGCTCTTGTATTGCTCTTGGAATGGCATCTGCTGGAACCTGCTGCGTCGTACGTCATTTCTGAAATTAGTAAAATCAGCTTTCATAAAATAGCTTATGCTAACATTTTCGACCCTTGAAACAAATAAGATGCATATATGTGGTCCTATGGATTTTGGGGCGTTAAAACTCTACCCTCCTTATTGAAATTTCGTCCTCGAAATTTACTTACCAAAAAGATATGGTGCTAACTGGATTGGCTCATGGCTTAGCACGTGCGAAGGGTTAGGAATATACTTCCTCAAAGTTGAAACATGAAAAACGCTATGCACTGCTGACAGTTGCGGGGACAGTGCTAAACGATAAGCTAGCGTTCCTATTCTTTCTAAATCTCATATGGTCCAATATATCTTGGATTCAGCTTTCCTTTCTTCCCAAAACGCATTACTCCTTTCATTGGAGCAATTCTAAAAAATACATGATCGCCGATTTCAAAATTCAGTTCTCTCCTCCAATTATTTGCGTAACTCTTCTATCTGCTTTGAGCAGCTTTCATTTGTTCTCTTATGTTTCTAACAGCTTCTGTTGTTTGTTCCACTACATCTGGTCCTAAGCCATCTCTCTCACCAACTTCATCCCAGTGAAGAGGTGTTCTACATTTGCGGCCATAGAGAGCTTCATATGGAGCCATTTGAATAGATGCTTGAAAACTGTTATTGTACGCAAATTCTACCAATGGTAGATTTAAATCCCATCCTTCTGAAAAATCCACAATACATGCTCTAAGCAAATCTTCTAAAATCTGAATCACCCTTTCAGATTGTCCATCTGTCTGGGGGTGAAAGACTATGCTAAAGGTCAGCTTTGTACCCATAGCTCTATGCAAGCTTTTCCAGAAAGCTGAGGTAAATTTCAGATCTCTATCCGATACTATGGAAACTGGAACACCATGCAGCCTCATTATTTCATTTACATACAAATCCGCATATCTACTCACATCGTAGGTTGTCTTAACTGGTAAGAAGTGAGCAGACTTAGTGAGTCTGTCTATTATAACCCAAATAGAATTATATCCTTGAACAGTCTTGGGTAGACCAACTACAAAATCCATCGCCATACACTCCCATTTCCATTCTGGAATAGGCAGCGGCTTCAATAATCCTGCTGATCTTTGGTGTTCAACTTTCACCAATTGACAAGTCAAACACTCAGAGACAAATCTAGCAATGTCTTGTTTCATTCCTGGACACAATAAAACTTCTGGAGGTCCTTGTACATTTTAGTACCTCCCGGATGTACAGAATATGGGGTTGTATGGGCCTCCGTCATCAAATCTGATCTTAAGGTGTCTACTTGGGGCACCCAGATCCTACCCAGTTATCTAATTACTCCTTATTCAAAAAAATAGAGGTTGCTGCCTCTCTCTTTATCTTGTTTAACCCATTTCTGAAGTTGCTCATCTCTTGGTTGTCCCTGTCGAATCTGGTCAATCAGATTTGACCTTATGGAGAGATCTGCCAAAACCATAGTACTACCACTGGGCACTACTTCTATTCCAGACTTCTCAATATCATAAGCCAATGGTCTCTGAACAAAGAGCTGAGCTAATCCAACAGATTTCCTACTCAAGGCATCTGCCACCACATTGGCTTTTCCTGGGTGATAGCTGATTGTGAAATCGTAATCCTTCACTAGCTCTAGCCATCTTTTCTGCCTCATATTTAATTCTTTCTGGGTGAAGAAGTACTTGAGGTTCTTATGATCAGTAAATATTTCACACTTCTCCCCATAGAGATAATGTCTCCAAATCTTAAGGGCAAAGACTATAGCTGCAAGCTCTATGTCATGCGTAGGATAACTCTTCTCATGATCCTTAAGTTGTCTGGAAGCATAATAAATCACTCTACGGTCCTGCATCAGTACAACACCTAGACCCATCTTAGACGCATCTGTATAGATGACAAACTTTCCTTGATCAGATGGCATGTCTCCAAATCTTAAGGGCAAAAACTACAGCTGCTAGCTCTAAGTCATGCGTAAGATAGTTCTTCTCATGATCCTTAAGTTGTCTGGAAGCATAATAAATCACTCTACGGTCCTGCATCAGTACAACACCTAGACCCATCTTAGACGCATCTGTATAGATGACAAACTTTCCTTGATCGGATGGCATAGTTAGCACAGGGGCTTCTATCTGCGCTTGCTTCAACTTGTCAAAGCTGATTTGACATTCTGGAGTCCATTCATACTTAACCAGCTTTCTTGTGAGCGAGGTCAAGGGAACAGCTATCTTAGAAAATCCTTGGATAAATCGCCTATACTACCCGGCTAAACCTAAGAAACTCCTGAAACAGATCTTGGCACTGGCCAGTCACGAACAGCTTCTACCTTAGCTGAGTCACTTCTAATCCATCCTTAGATATAATATGTCCTAAAAGTGATACTTTCTCCAACCAGAAGTCACACTTACTAAATTTAGCAAACAACTGCTTATTCTTCAAAACTTGAAGTACTGTCCTCAAATGGTCAACATGCTCAAATCTGGTATTAGAATACACTAAGATATCATCTATGATCACAACTACAAATTGGTCCAGAAATGGTTGGAAAACTCTATTCATTAAATCCATAAAAGCTTATGGAGCATTCGTAAGCCCAAAAGACATTACTAAGAACTCATAGTGACCATAACGAGTTCTGAAGGCTGTCTTATAGACATCTGATGCCTTAATCTTTAACTGATGGTAACCAGACCTTAAATCAATCTTAGAAAATACTACTGATCCTCTCAACTAGTCAAAAAGATCCTCAATTCTAGGAAGGGGATATTTATTCTTAATGGTCAGCTTATTCGGCTCTCGATAGTCTATACATAACCTCAAACTTCCATCTTTCTTCTTAACAAAAAGAACAGGGGATCCCCAGGGGGACGTACTTGGTCTAATAAATCCCTTATCTAACAGATCTTGTATCTGTTCCTTTAGTTCCTTCATCTCTGATGGAGCTAGACGGTAGGGTGGTTTAGATACAGGGGCTGCTCCTGGAACTAAGTCAATCGAAAATTCCAGTTCTCTTTCTGGTCATACCCCATGGATATCCTCTAGAAAAACCTCGGGAAATTCATTCACCACCTCCACATCTGAAAGTTGGGGCTTGCTAATCGTTTCTAAGAACGACAAGCTCGCAAAAAATCCTTTCTCTCCTTTCCTCAAACAACGTTGAGCCTTAAGAGCTGATATAATACGGGGAATCCTCCAAACATGATTGGCTTCAAACTTAAATGGATCTCCTCTAGGTGGATTAACCACTACTGTTCGGAGCTTAAAGTCTATCACTACTCCATACTTAGTCAGCCAGTCTACTCCCAAAATCATATCGAACTCAGGCATCGGTAACGCAATTAAATTGGCAGTAATCAAATGCCCTTGAAGTTCAAGTTCTAAACCTCAAAACAAATCATGGGATGCTAACTCTTCTCCCAAAGGTACTGTTACACAAAAGCCTATAGCTATTTGGTCAGGCTTAATGGGTAACTTCATAGCAAACTTGGCTGCTATAAAGGAGTGAGTAGCTCCTGAATCTATCTAAGCCATAGAAGGCAAACCAGCAATCACAATCTTACCCGTGACAACTGTCGAGTTTGGGTTGTCTTGATCAGCGGTCATCACGTAGGCTATACTGGTCACCAGTTGCCTTGACTTTGGGAAATATTTCAAAATATGCCCTGGCAACCCATATCTGTAGCAGACGTTCTGTCCCAGTCAGCATTGACCAGGGTGATTCTTCTGGCACTTAGGACACACCGGTCTAATGCTACTAGCTGGAACTGCATTAATGGGTTGGATTGGTAGAGGTTTCTACTCCTGAGGCCTCTGCTGATTCTTATTCTGCTTCTTGAAAGGCCTCTGATCTTTCTGCTGAAAGGCCTACCTCTTCTGCTACCTTTCTTCATCAACATCCTTCCAGTCTCTTTCAGTTCGCAGGGCTCTATCCACTGCTTCTCTATAAGTCTTGGGCACAGATAGCCTAACATTCATCTTGAACATAGGCTTCAATACTTCTAGAAAATGACTTAACTTCTCTTTTGGGTCTTTACCTATCAAAGGCACAAAGTAACACCCTCTTTAAAATGCCCGTACATACTCCTGTACGGTCATGCTCCCCTGTTTCAAGGTCAGAAATTCCTCTTCAATTCAGACCTCTTGTCTGCCGTGAATTATTGCTCAAAGAATACTTGTTTGAAATCTGCCCAAGTAAGATTCTACAAATCCATAGACAGCTTAGCTCCTTCCCACCAAATCATGGCGTCATCTCTTAACATGTAGATAGCACACCTCGGCCTATCTAAATATGGCATCTGGAGGTACTCAAAAATAACCTCCATCGCTTTTAACCAACTTTCAGCAACTAATGTATCCGTTGTACCACTAAACTCCTTCGGCTTCTATCTTCTAAACTTTTCTTGGGGATCATCATGGTTTGGTCCTCTACTGCTAGAATATTGGCCATTACCCCTGCCGGTTTGCTCTACCAGCAGTCTCAGGAGCTGAGCGATACTAGCATTACTGTCAGGGCTGGTTTCCTCTAAGGGATTACCTCTTCTACCTCTTCCTATTCCTGACATCTTATAATCTGTAGCCCATAATCCACCACATATAATTATCAGAACATGCTAAAAATTAAAGGAAATGCTCTGAAAAATAAACTCATAGCTTTGGAGAAACGGTCGATGAAATCTGATCCAACTGACAGTGCATGTTTTTATCTCGGGAACATTGCTCTGATACCATGTTGTGACACACGAACCCACGGGATCACGGATTTGAGGTGAATTAAAATTTTGAAATAAAAGAAGGGCTGAATAATGATTTGTTATAAGTTGTATTTCTTATAACTAAAAAGGAATTCGAAACACAAACACAAATCTGGCATACACACATTTGGCGCCAAGTACTAAAATTTTACGTAAAACAGATTTCATATATATAATGCAAATGCAATATTACAACATCTGAAATTCTATATGAATTTACTACTGTTGCAATAGATCTAATACATATGTATAAGATAAAAGACAAAAACGGCTAGACACGGAAAACGTTTCCCATAGATAAACACTTCACCACCCAGCTGTCTCAGCTTCCACCTTCCGCTTGTCCCTTAACTGTCTCACCTGTACCATTTTAAAAGCTAATGAGCCGTAAAACAGATTTCATATATATAATGCAAATGCAATATTACAACATCTGAAATTCTATATGAATTTACTACTGTTGCAATAGATCTAATACATATGTATAAGATAAAAGACAAAAACGGCTAGACACGGAAAACGTTTCCCATAGATAAACACTTCACCACCCAGCTGTCTCAGCTTCCACCTTCCGCTTGTCCCTTAACTGTCTCACCTGTACCATTTTAAAAGCTAATGAGCCTAGGGGCTCAGCAAGTAAAATCTGAATAATAACAAAGTCATTTTAACGCAGGAAGACATCTGAACATTTACATAACTGAGTTTGAAGGAACTTCATTAAACGTAAACATTCTTTCTTAAACTTTCTTTCATCTCTTGGATGCGGGGAAAATAACCCAGATCCCTTCATTTAATTTCTTGTACTTTAAGATTTATGGCTTAGAAGCTCTCCTTAGGTCCAATGTGAACTTGATCAAATGACTTCCGATATCATTTCTAGCATATAGCTCATTGTGAAGGGGCAATCGACATATGGACAACTACTCACCCTTCCTTTATGAAAGGGCAACTGACATCTGGACAGTTGCTCACCCTTGTTTTATGACCGTCTGTTATCTATGCCATAAATCCTTAAAAATAAACTTTCATTCCTTTAAACTCTTATCTTTTGAAATCTTCTTTGAAAACCATCGGGGTTCATTTCTTTTAAAACTCGCTTATCAACTTTAAAACTTACTGAGTATCAGATTTGACTACTGGAAAATGATCGCTGAAATGCAAATAGATTTCTCTAACGAAAACTGTACTGGAAAGCAAAACAGAACTCTATCGTGGAACAGATCCTATACTAGAAAATGTATACGCTAACGTCGAAACAGATGTGGCAAGGAAACTGTAGCGTTAGCGCGAAACAAAAGTCTGACTAGGAAAATACGTCGCCAATCATTGAAAAAGATTTGGCTATGAAACTTAGTGATAGCGGGAACAGATATCTCCAACGGAATAGTGTTTTGAAAAGAAACATGCGTCGTTTGGCCATCTCAGATGTCAAAGAAACTAGGTTGGTCAACTCAGATGTCAACGCAACTAGGTTGGTCAACTCAGCAGTGAAGTGAATAATAATGTAAAATCTGACCAAACTCAGGTGTGTAGCAAAAACACGAATCTGAAATGAGGCTTCTGTATAAAATATGGAATTCAGTTGCTAACACAGGAAACAAAGTCTGATTAAGAACTTGGTGTTGCAACATCACGAACGACATCTACGATACCAGTTCTGCCTATCAAACCAGACTTAATTTCTGATTCGACTAGCATTTCCGATTACATAGTGTCAAATTCAGATGTTACCATTTACCAGAAAGAAGAACATTCATGAAAATACGTGACTCAAATCTGAACTCCTCATTACTTTTAAACATCTTCAATCTTTCACAAAACATTCTGGAAAACTTTGGAAGCAGAAAACATAACTTTGAACCCAATCTTTCTTTCTTAAACATTTGTAAATCTTATTAAACATAAACTAAACATAACTTTAAACATACAGGCAAGCAGATTCATAACATGATAAAAATCAATATATGCTTCAAATGATGTAGCAAGGATCAACTTTTACTTGCCTTTGAATTGAGCTTTACAACGACAATCGATTTCTGCAGAGTCCCTCTTCCTCAAGCAATCACAATAAGCTTCTTTGGAAATATTTGAGAGAACACATAAGAGTTTTCTTTTTGCAAGTGAAAATGAACCTTTCCTTCAAAACAAGTATTTGTATGGGAGGGATTAGTGGCAGGTGCGGTGTATCATCAAGCATGACACACCTTACCTAAAGTTATAAATTTTAGTAAAATTTCCCTCTCAATATTTTAGTTTGCAAATCTACCAAACCCTTCTTACAAGAAACCATTTTGTTCTCCTTCAAATTATTTTCAACAAATTTCTAAAATTTGCTCGTGTATTGCTTTTGGAATGGCATCTGGAACCTGCTGCATCGTACCTCATTTCTGAAATTAGTAAAATCAGCTTTCATAAAATAGCTTATGCTAACATTTAAATTGTCATTTCGACCCTTGAAACAAATAAGATGCATATATGTGGTTCTATGGATTTTGGGGCGTTACAGGGATTGTCACTAGCAATTGTTCCGACAATCCCTCCTGAGCTACATCCACCGACGTACAAACTCATCCGAAATAAAGGAGTGCGTTGCACCTGAATCGACTAAGGCTCTGATGGCTACTCCTAATACAACTACTCTACCTACTACAGATCACACATGCATAGGGCATTTACTGTTCGCAAATCATGCTCAGATCCTAGTCACTAAGTATCACAGGTCTACTATCTCAATTCCTCAAAATTTGCAATGTAAGGCGTAAGGTTACCTCTGATCAGTGTCGTGTCTGGATCGGCCTCCTCCGCTTGCATCACGTAAACTCTCCCTGTAGCAGGCTGCTTCTCCTAGGGGCACTGGAAAGAAACGTGTCCCAGCTGCTCGCATTTAACATACTCCGGCTCCCTTCAAGCATTTCCCGAAATGCTGGAATCCACAATTTGTGCAAGTGGGTTTCTCTACTGGAATCCTAGGCTTTGGAGCTTGCTGGTTCTGCAGTTTTCCAACTGTAGCAACCTTCACCGTTGGCCTTGATGCTCCTAATAGTTATGAGCGTTACCAACAAGCATAAAAGAGTAGCTTCTCAAACGGAACTATACTAAACTTGGCCTTGCTGCTGATTCGGTGGTCCCAAAAATGGACTCTTGGACTGCATTTGCTGGTGGGGCTGAGGTTGAAATGGCCTCGTCCTCTGCGCCTCCATTTGTATGTCCTGCAACGTTTGCTCCGACCTGAAGGCACTCTTCAACACGACGGCATAGTCCATCGGATCCGCCATCAGTACATCTCTGCGTATAGAGGGACTCAAACCATCTAAGGAGTGCTGCAGCTTCTCTACAGGATTGTTCGCTATGAGAGGTGAGAAGTGGCATCCTCTATCAAACTTCTTGACGTACTCAGCCACAGTCAATGTCTCCCTGTCGAGATTCTTAAAATCCTTCTTCAGCTTGGCCTGTACGTCAGGGGTGAAGTACTTGTCATAGAACAGTTTCTTGAATCCGGCCTAGTCCAGCATGTCCACGTCGACGGTCTTCTCTGCTCCTTCCCACCATAGAGCAGCATCCCCTTCAGCTGAAAGATAGAACAGTTAACCCTGGCCACATCTGCCAGTCCCATGTATCTAAAAATGGTCTCTAGAGATCTGACCCACTCCTCAGCAATAAATGGATCAGTGGAGCCCGTGAACTCAGGGGGTCCTAACTTCCTAAACTTTTCGTAAGGTAGCTCCGTCCTTCCTGCCTGTGATGGTCCAACATTTTCCCTCGGGATTTGTGCAAGTCCCTCCAAGATCTGCTCGATGGTACTCAGGGGTGGTGGCGGTGGTGGGGTGATCTGGCGTCTGGGAGGCATCTAAAAACTAATTTCGACTCAAAATCGACATGCCTCAAATTAAATAATATACATATATAGGTCTCATAACGTAAACATACTATCTCGAAATATCAATAAGCATCTATCATAGAATAAGAAACTAACATCTAGGGCAGTTTAAACATTATGACATACATAATTTGAGGTGTGACTCCTTCAGCTTACTGCAGCCAGCTGTAGGAGCAACCCAAACCAGGACCTTGCTCTAACACCAGCTTGAAACACCCTCAAACTAATTTTCCTTTTCTCATAAAATAAATGCGGATATTTTTTTTGTAGTGTAAACACGAAAGCTTTAATAGACTCGATAACATAAAATACTGAGGAATTTAAAACAAGGTTGAATAAAACCGATGAAATCATTTAAATGTGCCACAAAAATTCAACTAATAAAATGAGAATTTTCACAAAACACCATCCCGAAAATCTAAATAAAAATTAAATCTTTCTTTCTCGCATCTTGAACTAGCGAAAACGCATGGTCACTGGGTATTGCCGACTGAACTGCCATCCACTCAAAGGTCCTGCCCCTCAGCCTCCATCTCCGCGTTATCTGCACCAATCAAACGTAGTGAGCCTAGGGGCTCAACAGAGGATAAGGGCCGCCGGAGCTTGAGACTAGCATCTGCGATGAAAAGTACCACGTTTCATTGGTAGGGAATATAGTGATATTCTGAGCATGCAGATGGATAGTGACCTTGTGATCTATCGAACTACCCTCGTTCGGACTTTCCAAGTGGTTATCATTTATCGAGTGGATTAAGTCTGAGGTCTTGGTTGTACAGATTAGTCCTCATTACTCGAAACATCATTGAGACTCTACAAGATAGGTGACTCTCTTTGAACCGTTTACCGACTCAGTTGGGGTCATCAGGTGACGGGATTGGGTGAGGTCTCGATGCATGTATGAGTCGATGCTTCATTGTCGAGGATTCACTGCTTGCCCTTGTGCGTGGATGTCTCATGCCATCTGAGGAGATAATAGTGTGACAAATATCTGGCCAGAGTACTAGATGTGTCTTAGGTAAAGGTTTACCTAGTAGCACATGTGATGTCACTGTTTGATCTCTAAGATGTATGCATGGCTATCGAATCTCTAGCTGTCAGGCCCGGTGCACATACAGAGACAACACACGCAAATAACAACTGCGGAAGCATAAATAGTGGCAAAAATTTTTCGCTTGTCCTAACTTAGAAAATCATAATTTAAAATACATTGATACTTAGAATACAGGTTTTTACCACAACCAAAAGCTGAAACCAACAGCTACGAATACAGCAAGTATCAACAGAAACCAAATCTGTTTACAACGATAGCACGGGGCATTCCCCGACGAAAACCCCAATACATAGGGTTATATATATATATATATCTCGGACACTCTAATCAACCTCTGGGGGCATCACCAGCTGACTCACCACACGGCCAGCTGAATAGCCTGGAAAACCTGAATGACACATAACAAACCAAACAGCCCCAAAGGGACGGGGTCAAACCCCAGTACGGAGAGAAACATAAAACAACAAGCGGATAGAACAAGTTATAAATGCTATGCGATGCATGAGAACAGGAAGATCAAAGGATCCAAGGGAACTAACTGTACGCAGCTTGACATCAAGATAGGAGTGATCATCGCACGTGTGAGAGAATGGTAATTACCCAGCCGCTCGATCACACATGGTACCAAACTCAAAACAGAACAGGGATGGTCGCAACTCATGTGAGCGAATGGGAGCTACCCAGTCGCTCAATCTCACGAAGTACCCGCAACAAGCTAGAATAAAAGGTCATAGTACATGTGAGAGAATGTGAGCTACCCAGCAGCTCAATCATACGACCCTGTCAACACGGGTCAGCTCAATAGCAAAAGACAACAGATCATAGGTTCTCACAACAGACTGCTAGCATAGGATCGCAAAGAACAGAGCATAACAACATGACATGCGTGTATGCATAAGTGCAGACAACAGAACATTACATCCTTACGAGACATCCCTCGACAATGACTCTATTGCATTAACATATAATATACATAACTGGGACACTCTATCCACCTCCTGGGGCACCACCAGCTGAGTCATCTCCATGACCAGCTGAGAAACCATGGTAACCTGAACACACATAAACAGGCAAAACAACCAGCCCCAAAGGGACATGAGGTCAATCCCAGTATGGAGAGCAATAGAAACAGCAAATAGATAGAAACAACTATAAATGAACGCTATGCATGAGATAGCAGAATGCAAGAACGAAGGACTACAACCGAACAGGGAGTCAACGGAGCTCAAGAAATAGCTCAGAAGCTGTCAACAGATCGAACAAAGATAGTGGCCACGGAGTATGGGAGAGCGTGGTAGCTATCCACTTGTCTCAACACACTGTACCAGAGCATAAACAGATCACTCAACCTGCTGTTGACAAAGCTCATGAGAGTGTGGTAGCTATCCACACGTCTCATAGCGGCTAAAAGATAACCCAGTAGGGAGATGAGGAGCACGGTATTGCCGCTCGTCCTAAAAATAGCTCCTGATACATACGGGTTAGCACAACAACAACAAGGGCTAACAGATATGAGCTCAACATGGGAAAATGCGTGTATGCAAATGCAACATCTTACATAAATCAGCACAGAGACCAGTTGTAAGCAACAACGATACAACAACATACAATACACGCAATACCAGCAAGCATACACCTATATCCATGCCAAATACCAAAGATGTAAACAATATCAAATCCGTACCTTCAGTTTCTGAGCCACAATTACCACAACAAGAGTCCGGAGTACTCAAATCTGAAACCTGATAAGCCAAACAACAACGAAAATACTCAGGGACAGTAGCACAGAACTACGAACTAGGAGCTACGAGCTCCACCAGCTCTACCCTACCCTTCTAGCACAACAGATAGCTCTAAACGAAGCATAAGGCAGGATCGAGCTCTTACTCGAAAGCACTACCTGAACAGAAGAACCAAATCTGCCAGACTACGAACAACGACGTATTGTAGCTCCTTCGCGTTCCTCTTCTAGCTATACACAGCTTCAAAAGAGGTATAGAAAGGACGGTCTTGACAAGGGGAGTCCATCTCTACCAACCTTGTTCCAATCGGAGTCTTCTACCACCAGCAATCGGAGAAGATAAGGTTCGGTGAACAGTAACTAGGGTATCGCGACAGAGTAACCTTACGGGAAAATATTCTAAGTGTCGGGGAAATAATTGCGAAACCATAGCCAAAGTCAATAAATATAACTTAAATCTCCCCAAATCTGATGAACAGTAGCCACCGACAAACTCGAGGCTCACAGCTGATATCAACTCAGATCTGAGTACCACTCCAGATCTGGACCATACGCTAAACAAGCGCGCTACTACCCAAACGACATCGCACAAGAACATGCTCATAGCGACCAGATCGCAACAGATTTGTTTTCTCAAAACGGCGTCGCACCACAATCCAGATCTCACATCTCAGCTGGTTCCTCTAAACGACATCGTACAACAATTTAGCTAATTCATACACGTGTCTCGCTAAACAGCGTCGCATCGCTCCAAACCAGAACAATCAGATCTCACGCTCGAAGACCAGTCAAATCTAAAAACCATGAACGGCATCGGTGTGAGGCTCTCAGCTCACAATTAATTCTCTAATCTCAATCAGTGGGTTATTAATTTAAACTAAACAAGTTTAGTAAATCTATTCTGGTTCATATATAAGTTACAAAAAAAAAAATTTCTAATCAGCAGTAGCGTGTTCAATTCAGCAGAAGCATAATAAGTTCAGCTGGTAGCGTAAATATGATTCATTTACACAAATACTTCATAGTTCACAGCAGTTACAAGCTAAGTTCACTAGTACACACTTGACTCTTATATACTAAACCAAACTTGAGCAAACTACGATCAACTGTCCAAACATCTAGA
The DNA here is from genome assembly GCA_001598015.1 of Dorcoceras hygrometricum. Classification (NCBI taxonomy): domain Eukaryota; kingdom Viridiplantae; phylum Streptophyta; class Magnoliopsida; order Lamiales; family Gesneriaceae; genus Dorcoceras; species Dorcoceras hygrometricum. Next base: position 250,528 of record KQ991608.1, read on the forward strand.
CTATCAGCTGGTATCTACTCGTCCTGCTGCTGATCCAGCGTCTAGGTAGTTATTTCTCGCTACCCGTGGTTGCTCCCCACTAGTTCTTTCTTCCTGTTGTCATGCACACATACAAAACAAAACAACAGCCGGATAAACTCCGGTGAGAATCATCTCAGTATAATCAGCAGGTACGCATAATAACAATAAAATGCACAACAGTTTATCAACTGTAAAACAAATGCAATGTAATGAAATGATTCTAGTTCCCTTCTTAAACGATGTCGTTATAACTAATTCCAACGACGTCGTTACATGTCATCCGCTGGTATCCTCTTTATTCAAAGAAACCAGCAGCTGGTCGCTCTCTTATTCCAACGGCTGATTTTGCAACATTAGTCGAAACGGCATCGTATCAACATTTCCTGTTTCATAATCAAAACGGTGTCGCATTGTTCCCTCGACTGGATAACCAGCAGATGCAACCATCTATCGACTGATTTCCAATTCCTCGCCGGGTTGCTAAACGACATCGTATCGAGGCTCATAATCATAAGTCAAAACGATGTCGCATTTTGTTCTCAGCTGGAACCATTTTCACCTCGACTGGTTTGTGTTTATTACCAAAATGACGACGTCGCACCTACGTCATCATCAACCAGCCGATAAATCAATAACCAGCAGGTATATAAACCAGCAGATGCATAATGAACTCTTGCTGCTGATTCCTCGTATAGTAACCAACACATGGCGCTTTCTCATTGACTCTTGTATTCGCGCGTCTGCTTCCAGCTGTAACCAATACTAACGCTTCAACTGAATTTCAAAATTCAACCAGTCGCGAGCTACAGTAACCTGCTGCTGATTTTACCAAATCGCTTCTCCTGGTTACTTCGTCTGGTTCTCACACATAGCGCGATTTAACGATACACAGTTCCTTAATCACTCAACACTTCCAGAAGAAATCCGAGCTCATAATCAAACTTCATTAATTCTTAAATGTCGAAAGGCTACACTAATTCTCTTCTTAATGATTCTGGGCTTTACATTTCTCCCCCTCTAAGATTCGAGTTCGTCCTCGAACTCATCAGCAGTCGCTATATGTCCATGGCATATAAGGAGAAAATTAAGTCCGAATAAGAGCTAACCTTGTTGAAAGAGATACGGAAAATGTTGTTTCATATCATCTTCTACCTCCCACGTTGCTTCTTCAACGCCATGTCGATTCCATTGAATCTTCACTAATGGAATCACCTTCGTTCGAAGTTGTTTTTCTTTTCGATCCAGAATCTGAATTGGTTGTTCAAAATAACTTAGAGTTTCATCCAACTCAGCTTCTTCAGCAGGAATGATATGAGAAGCATCAGGCATATACTTTCTCAGCATAGATACATGAAAAACATCATGTATACCCGAAAGAGATGGAGGTAAGGCCAGTCGATAAGCTAGATCACCTATCTTCTCTAAAATTTCATAAGGACCAATGAATCGAGGAGACAATTTTCCTCGTTTTCCAAATCTGATTGTACCTTTGAAAGGAGAAATTTTCAAAAATACTTTGTCCCCTGTTTCAAAACTCAAAGGTCTACGCCTGGTATTCGCATATTTCGCTTGTCTATGCTGTGCTGTTCGCATTCTCTGCTGAATCAACTTTACTTTTTCAGTCATTTCCCTAATCAAATCTGGTCCCAACTCAGGCACTTCTGAAACATCATCCCAGTATAATGGTGAACGACACTTCCTTCCATATAACGCTTCAAACGGAGCCATTTCAATGCTGGTTTGATAGCTGTTGTTGTATGAAAATTCCACCAGCGGTAACGAATCTTGCCACGATATACCAAAATCTAATACTACTGCTCTAAGCATATCTTCAAGTGTCTGAATTGTTCTGTCAGATTGCCCATCAGTTTGAGGATGATAAGCAGTGCTTAGATGTAGTTTTGTACCCAGCACCTGCTGTAAACTACTCCAAAAATGAGAAGTAAATCTTGGATCTCTATCAGAGACAATCGATTTTGGTACTCCATGCAGTCTTACCACTTCTCGAACATAAAGGTCTGCCATTTGATCATGTCGATAGGTCATTCGATAAGGAATAAAACATGCAGATTTTGTCAACCTATCGATAATCACCCAAATTGCATCACAACCTCGGGATGATTTTGGCAATTTCGTTACAAATTCCATGGAAATATGATCCCATTTCCATTCAGGAACTGATAGACTCTGTAATAAACCAACGGGTTTCTTTCTTTCCGCTTTCACCTGCTGGCAGTTCAAACACTTTGAAACAAATTCAGTCACATCAGCCTTCATTTGTTTCCACCAGTATTGTTTCTTCAAATCATTATACATCTTCCTGCCACCAGGGTGAATGCTGAATTTGCTTCGATGGGCTTCACTCAAAATCTGGTCTTTCAACTCCTTAATATCTGGAACAACAAGTCTGCTATTTACATACAATATCTCATCAGTACTGATTTGATACTCAGATTGTTGTCCAGACTTCACTAGTTCAATCGATTTCTGGATATTCAAAACTCTCTTTTGTGCTTCTTTAATTCGAATCAGCAGTTCAGGTTCAGCACTGATAGAATCCTCATTGGTTTTCTTTCTGTTTCAAATACATACCCAGAAATGCAGCAAGTTTCTATCAAATTAGATACCCCGATCGTAGTCAAAGATAAAGCACAAATCTTCCTACTCAGAGCATCAGCTGCTGCATTCGATTTCCCTGGATAATACTTAATCTCACAATCAAAATCTTTCAATAAATCCAGCCATCTTCGTTGTCTCATATTCAATTCTGACTGCGAAAATAGATACTTCAGACTCTTATGATCAGAAAAGATCTCAAATTTCTCGCCATACAAATAATGTCGCCATATCTTCAATGCAAACACGATAGCTGTCAATTCAAGATCATGAATTGGAAATAGAATTTCATGCGATTTTAACTGTCTTGAGGCGTATGCAATTACATGACCTCGCTGCATCAAAACACACCCCAATCCTTGGTGAGACGCATCGCAATACACAATAAATCCACCAGTACCTACAGGAATTGTTAACACTGGTGCAGTAGTTAATCTCTTCTTTAACTCAAGAAAACTATTCTCACATGCTTCTGACCAAACAAAGGGTGCATTTTTCTGTGTCAACTGAGTTATAGGCTTTGCAATACTTGAGAAATCCTGAATAAATCTTCGGTAATACCCTGCAAGACCCATAAAACTTCGAATTTCAGGCACAGATTTTGGTCTAGGCCAATTAATCACTGCCTCTGTTTTACTGGGATCAACTAAAATTCCAGCTCCAGAGATAATATGCCCCAGAAACACTACTCTTTGTAACCAAAACTCACATTTCGACAGCTTAGCATACAATTTCTCATCTCTAAAAGTCTTCAAAAATGTTCGAAGATGGCTAGCATGATCACATAAATTCTTCGAATAGATGAGAATATCATCAATAAATACGATCACAAAATCATCAAGGTATTTTTGGAAGACTCGATTCATTAGACTCATGAACACTGCTGGTGCGTTAGTCAATCCAAAAGGCATAACCACAAACTCATAGTGACCGTATCTTGTTCAAAAGGCAGTCTTCGATATGTCTTCATCTCTTACTTGCAATTGATGATATCCCGATCTCAAATCGATCTTTGAATACACTGTCGAACCCTGTAACTGATCAAATAAATCATCTATTCGTGGCAAAGGATATTTATTCTTTATCGTTGTCTTGTTCAGTTGCCGGTATTCAATACATAGCCTCATTGATCCATCTTTCTTGTGCACAAATAATACTGGAGCACCCCAAGGAGAAACACTTGGTCTAATGTATCCCTTGGTGAGAAGATCCTCCAGCTGATCTTTCAATTCTTTTAACTCAATTGGTGCCATTCTGTAAGGTGCTTTGGATATTGGTTGCGTACCTGGCATCAATTCAATGCTGAAGTATACCTCTCGATATGGAGGTAATCCGGGATCTCATCAGGAAAAACATCAGCAAAGTCGCAAACCAATGGTATATCAACCAGATTCGGGCTACTTTTCTTCGTGTCTATTGCATAAATCAGAAATCCCTCCGCTCCTTTCTGCAATAGATTATTCATTGTAATAGCAGAGACCAAAGGAATTCTGGCTCGTGATCCCTTACCATAGAATTTCCACTCATCAGCGTTTTCTGGTCGAACCACCTTCTGAAAACAATCTACTGTTGCTCTCTACTTGGTTAGCATATCTATGCCCACGATACAATCAAAATCAGATAATCCAAGCACAACACAATCAATTTCAATTGCGTGATCCTCAAACTGTAATACACAATTTCTAACAGCAGTAATCGATAACATTCCTTTCCCCAGAGGTGAAGAAACCGATACTATTTCAGCTAAGGGTTCAGCAGACAACTTATGTGCTATAGCAAAATTCTCAGAGATGAAGGTGTGTGATGCACCAGTATCAATTAAGACATAAGCTGGAAATTTGCACAAGTAGCAGTTACCTGCAATAACATCATCTGGGGCTGCCTGTGCTTGCTCCTCGGTCAATGCAAACACTTTTGCTTGTTGCTTAGGAGGTTGGCTCACTGTCTGGCTTCCTCCTTGTCTACTTTGTTGTGGGTGTTGAGGTTGATACGAATGTACAGAAGAGGCTTGCCTCTCTGGTGTTGGCATTGTTCTTGCTGCTGCTGAATTCTGGAAATTCCCAGAATTACGTTGAGGACATATTCTTGCAAAATTTCCCGGCTGATTACAAATACGGCAGAGGCCAGACACTCCTCTACATTGTTCTGTGGCATGTCTCCCTCCACACTTGGTACAATAATCATCCGCTTGTTGTCCAGTTTTCATTTGGTTAAAATCGCTCGAGCTGGAAGAACTGCTGGTTCCAGATCGTTTGAATTGTTTTCCTTTGCCTTTAAAGAAATTTTTCTTTTTCCCACTGCTGCTGCTTCCAGCATCAAAGCGAGGGGGTGGTGGAATCTGTAAGTTCTCTTGTGCTTTGGCTGCTACTGGCACAAATTGTGCTCTTCGCTGCCTTAGCAATCCAGCTTCTGCTCCTTTTTCCCGGTTCAACGCATCAGCAAAAGTATTTGGTCTCCCAGTATTTACCAAGGTAAATACATCTGGATTCAATCCATTAATGAATTGATCCGCTTGTGCTTCATCACTCATAGCAACATGTGGCGCAAATTTTAGTAAACTTGTAAACTTGGCAACATAATCCTCTATATTCAACTGCCCTTGTCGCAAGTTCGCAAATTCCGCTCCTTTATCCTTCCTATAAGAAACCGGGAAGAACCGTTGATAAAAAGCTGTTCGGAATGCTGCCCACGTAATCACAGTACCCTGATTTTGAAGTGCTTTCTTTGTTGCTACCCACCAGCTTTTCCCAATACCATGCAACTGGTGTATAATCAGTTTCACCCGACGCTCATCAGTGTAATCAAGTGCTTTGAACAACTGCTCTATATCTTCCAACCAGTTTTCACATTCAATAGCACTTTCTGTTCCTATCAACGTCGGTGGTTTAAACGACTGGAATCGTTTCAACAAAGTCTCCATTGGAGTAGCAGCTGCATTCAAAACCTCAGTAGATGTACTACCCTGCTCTGTCTGCCGATTCGTGGTTCTTTGAGGAGGCATATCTAGGAATCAAACAGTCGTGTTTATCATTTCTCATCAAGCAATAACAAATCAATCTCAGTCCCTTCTCTGATTAGCATACATCAATGTACTGCTGCTCAAGAGATCGAGTGCTGATTCATACTTCACTCAATACATGTTGTTAATCACTTCCAAAGCATGTAATTCTCACAATTCTTCGGTATATTCTTACCATTTATTCACAAAACTCATGTGATATAAATTCAAAAGCAGTAAGACATATACCACACAAGCATGCAATTCATAATCTAAGCAATCAGGAAGAACTCGATCTACCCCACTCATCTAGTTCAATGATCTCACTGATGTAGTAATGCTCTGATACCACCTGTTGTGAGGCTCTCAGCTCACAATTAATTCTCTAATCTCAATCAGTGGGTTATTAATTTAAACTAAACAACTTTAGTAAATCTATTCTGGTTCATATATAAGTTACAAAAAAAAAATTTTCTAATCAGCAGTAGCGTGTTCAATTCAGCAGAAGCATAATAAGTTCAGCTGGTAGCGTAAATATGATTCATTTACACAAATACTTCATAGTTCACAGCAGTTACAAGCTAAGTTCACTAGTACACACTTGACTCTTATATACTAAACAAAACAAAAGCAACCTACGATCAACTGTCCAAACATCTAGACTATCAGCTGGTATCTACTCGTCCTGCTGCTGATCCAGCGTCTAGGTAGTTATTTCTCGCTACCCGTGGTTGCTCCCCACTAGTTCTTTCTTCCTGTTGTCATGCACACATACAAAACAAAACAACAGCCGGATAAACTCCGGTGAGAATCATCTCAGTATAATCAGCAGGTATAATAATAAAGTAGCACACATAACAGTTTATCAACTGTAAAACAAATGCAATGTAATGAAATGATTCTAGTTCTCTTCTTCGTTCTCAGAATTGATTCCATTTCAGTTCGACGCCATCAAGATTCGTATCAGATCTTGACATGAATATTCATCTATCGAAACCATCTCCGGCTTCGAAAATCAGGCCAAATCAGTCCTGGGCATTAGAATCAATTCAATTCTCTTCAGTATGCAAACTCATGCAAATATAAAAGATCAACTACCTGTGATGGATCGACACACACATAACTCAAATTCTAAATCAAGAACAGTAATCAAATATGTATGTGATTTCAGCGGAATACTCAAGAAATATCATTCTCGAGTAATCTAGTTCCTGACTCTTCTGTCAGATTATACCTTCGTTCCTCTGTTTTCAAATACTTCAATCAGTGTTCTTAAGCCCTGTTCTTCACTTCCTAAGAACTTCACAGAATCAAATTCCGATATCTGTAATTACACTCCTCTCATCAGTTCGAATTCAATCTTATTTATAGACAATGGTCTCTGTTTGTCTGCAGCATTTCCAACGTGTTCAATTCGAGTTCCACGTGTCATGCTTAGTATTCAAACAAGATATACTCCCACCGCTTCGAAAGTGGATAACGGTAAATAGATTCTTCAACTGCTGTTGATCTTCCTCAGTTGCTGTTCGAATATCATTCTCTTGTTATTCAGCAGAAGCAACAACCAGCTGTAGTTGCAACCAGTCGCAACATGAATCCAGTCGCAACATAAATCCAGTCGCAACACTTCAAAACTCAAAACGATGTCGTTATAACTAATTCCAACGACGTCGTTACATGTCATCAGCTGGTATCCTCTTTAATCTATCGACTGATTTCCAATTCCTCGCCTGGTTGCTAAACGACATCGTATCGAGGCTCATAATCATAAGTCAAAACGATGTCGCATTTTGTTCTCAGCTGGAACCATTTTCACCTCGACTGGTTTGTGTTTATTACCAAAATGACGACGTCGCACCTACGTCATCATCAACCAGCCGATACATCAATAACCAGCAGGTATATAAACCAGCAGATGCATAATGAACTCTTGCTGCTGATTCCTCGTATAGTAACCAACACGTGGCGCTTTCTCATTGACTCTTGTATTCGCGCGTCTGCTTCCAGCTGTAACCAATACTAACACTTCAACTAAATTTCAAAATTCAACCAGTCGCGAGCTACAGTAACCTGCTGCTGATTTTACCAAATCGATTCGCCTGGTTACTTCGTCTGGTTCTCACACTTAGCGCGATTTAACGATACACAGTTCCTTAATCACTCAACACTTACAAAAGAAATCCGAGCTCATAATCAAACTTCATTAATTCTTAAATGTCGAAAGGCTACACTAATCCTGTTCTTAATGATTCTGGGCTTTACAATCGGTCTACACCAAAACAACAGACCGGGCCGGTCCGCACAATACTAGCAACGTCTGTACCTCTAATATTGTGAGGATTGAGAATTTGGATTAGTGATTAATTGATGTGATTTGGGAATTAATCACGTAGATTTTGAAGTCCCTGCTGACTTGGAGCGTTGCGTTTATTTTTGGGAATTTCGATCGTAGCGACTTTTGGTGCAAGCTGTTAATAGCACGCTACTGTAGCGGAGTCAACGCAGGTCAACCTTACTGTAGCTCGCTGCTGGTGAATTTGGAATCAGCAGAGATGAAGTCAACGTGATGCAAGGAGAGCTGCTGGTTTTGGTTTCGGAGTTTGAAGTTGCTGCTTGCAGATGTTGCGATTAGCGTGAGATTGAGCGAGGAAGTGACACGTGTTAGTCAACATTTTTGGAGTGTTGACTATTGAATTCAGCAGATGCGCTTGTGAATGGTGATCAGCTGATGGTTGTGGAATCAGTCGCAAGAGCTATCGATAGATATGATGACGTAGGCGTGACGTATTCATTGCTGCTGGTAGTAGTTGCGTTGCGATGGTTGCTGCTGACCAGCAGGCGTGCAAATACAAGAGCGTTGAGAAGCGGCGTCGTTTGAATTAGTTGAAACACTGCGTTTTGAGCTTTTCGTTTGAGAGATCAGCTGTTGGTAGCAATGTTTACGTAACCAAAGTGACGTCGTTTGGATTAGTAGATGCGTCGTCGTTTTGAGTGATTTCTCGTGACCAGCAGATAGATTGTTTTGAAGAGAGAGCTGTTATCAGCTCTTGGTTGTTTTGCTTGCGAGAGCTGTTGTCAGCTGGTGTTTGCTACGGTGTCGTTTTGAAGTGCTTTCGTGCGATTGTTTGTGTAGTCGTTGCTGCTGAATTTAGCGAAAGAAAGGAGGTATCTGCTGGAAGATCTCTACTGTTCAGTCGACTGATTATTGGTGTTCAGGAGACGTTGATTTGGGGAGATTATTTATAGAAGTGTTGTTTGACACTTAGTGATGGTCCCTGTTTTGAATAGGATCACTAAGAGATCAGCAGGCGCTGTTTAAAATGAGCAATTAAAATTTTGCGCGCTGCTAATACTTGAGCTGCAATAGCTCGTTGTTCTTGAACATATAAAAACTCACCAGAGCACCGGAGACAGATCTGGTATGATTTAAAAATCATGCGGAAAATACCAGAACTGAATCCTATATTTTAAAACAACTCAAACAGATTTATGTACAACATAAATCTGTTAGAGACTTGTGCTTGTGTGCTGCTGAATTGTTATGCGATGCTAAGTATAAGCAAGTGCTGATTTATGCGTGCGTGCTGATTTCTGTGTATGCGTGAGATGCTAAGTGCTAAGGTAAATATGCAATACTGTATGAATAACAGAACACGATACACAGCATATTTGTTTATGGAAGTTCGGATATCAATATCCTACATCTCCCCTTCTTCCACCTCGGAAGGCTCCACTAGAAGATTTGATCTTACAACTGCGTGTACAGACCCAATCCCACAACCAGCAGCTGTGAGAACTCCTAGACTCCACAAATGCACAACAGCCGCAACTGTGTGACTGACTACATACACAAGAGTTTTACGTCTTCGTGCTTGGACGGGAACTGTGAACATATTTCGAGATTCATTCACAAATAGATGTGAATGAATCTGGGTGTGTGAGATTGATACAATGTAGCTCTCAAACTCTCTGTTTTTCTCACACACGAGGGACATGCTCTAACAAGCTAATCTAGACTCAGCAATCGACTCTCGTGAAAGCTCCTCTCTAATGGCGGTCGATTGCTTCGTCTATCTCTCCATTTTTCCCTCTGTTGGTGCACTATATATTCAATATATTTTTGCCACAGTATATAGTTGCACCAACCGAACACACGAACTCTCGTCGTCTTTTAACTCGTCAACCTTCTTCAATGGCGCTGCCTTTGTATATATAGCCTCTGTAGAATTTATTCCCGTTGGATAGCTTCCAAAACTGTTCAGCGCTTCATATGGCTATCTTGTCTTCTTTCTATTTTAGTGCAACGCTCCTCTGTAAAGTACCGACAGGGGAACAGTACTTGCGTCCTTTTCTTTTGCTGGCTTCTTGTCGTTTTCGCCATTTGAATTGAGCTCAGCAGTTGACATCCAACTCTCATAAATCGTTAACTGCTTCGCTACTGGTTCATTCTACGACTGGATAGCTTTGCTACTTCTTCGATTCTTTGCGCCTGAAATTCTTGCGACTGGACACTGTAGCTCGCGACTGAATATATAGCAACAGCTGATTCAAATAAGCTCTCGACTGGATGCTGCTGTTGCTTGCGTCTGGTTAATCAATTGCTTCGCCTGAATCTTCTTCAACAATAATAGATTTATCTTCTTGCGACTGGATACTCAAACACTGCGTCTGGAAATCTTTGCGTTGTGACTGGATCCACTGTAGCTTCGACTGCTGAAATATCAACGCAAAGTCTACCTGCTGAATCTTTTGCGTAAGAGCAAAACGCTGTCGTATCAACTTATGTAAGCGACATCGTTTTGCTATTGCTATCTTCAAATAGCATCTGCTGGTGAACAGTAGCTTGCGACTGGATATCTCCTCTACGACATCGCTTCTCTTGCGTCTGGATGTACAAGCTACCTGCTGATTCTTGCGACTGCTTACACAAAACATCTGCTGAATATGATGACGTCACCGATGACGTCATCAACAACTAATCCATCTGCTGAAACTTCAGCACGACGTCGCTTCATCTCTCGCTTCTCTTCATCTGCTGATTCTCATTGCGAATGCAAAACGCTGTCGTTCCAACTTATTCATGCGACATCGTTTTGCAATCGCCAACTCCAAAAATCAACTGCTGGTTGAAGCTCTCTGCTGAACACTGTAGCTTCCTACTGAATGATGACGTCACTGATGATGTCATCTACACTTAGCGCTCCAGCTGATCTTCTTCATTGCTCCAGCTCCAGCTTGCGATTCTTCGTAGCTTCCTTCTTGAATGCGACTGTTGATAGATTCATCAACAGTACTTATAAAGTGATGGATTTCAGCGGTGGCTGGCAGGATTCGCTTTCCTTGGTGGAGTTTTCATATAACAACAGCTACCAGGTGACTATTGGAATGGCTCCGTTTGAGGCTTTGTATGGTCGAAAGTGCAGATCCCCGATTTGTTGGGAAGAAGTTGGCGAGAGACAGCTTTCTACACCGGAGTTTGTTCAGCACATGAAAGACCAAATTGATTTGATCCGGAGTAGAATGAAGGCTGCCGAAGACCGTTTCTCGAGTTATGAGAACAGAAGACGTCGATCGTTAGAGTTTGAGGTGGTCGATCGTGTGTTTCTCAAGATTTCTCCTTTCAAGAGCGTGATGAGATTCCGATTTAAAGGAAAATTGGCTCCCAGATTCGTTGTTCCCTTTGAGATTATCGAGCGGATTGGACAATTGGCTTATAGTTTGAGGCTGCCCGAGGAGTTAGCCGTGATGCATGACGTGTTTCATGTGTCAATGTTGAGAAAATATGAGCCGGATCCGTCCCACGTTTTGAGAACTGACGAAGTTGAGCTGGATTCTGCCTTGAGTTATGTTGAATATCTGGTGCAGATCTTGGATAGGACGGAGAAACAGCTGAGGAACAAGATAATTCCGTTGGTGATGGTCCAATGGAGCAAGCATGGCCGAGAAGAAGCAACCTGGGAAGTTGAGGAAAAGATGAGGCAGGACTGGCCTCACCTGTTTGAGCACTGATCGTGTAGAATTTCCAGGTAAATTTCTGGTTTTGCTTCGAATTTTGATGAGTTGTTAGTGCCGATTTGCATGTTTGATGTGTTCTTCCCTGTGTTTGTCTTTGATTTCGAGGAGGAAATCTCTTAAGTTGGGGAGAATGTGAGGATTGAGAATTTGGATTAGTGATTAATTGATGTGATTTGGGAATTAATCACGTAGATTTTGAAGTCCCTGCTGACTTGGAGCGTTGCGTTTATTTTTGGGAATTTCGATCGTAGCGATTTTTGGTGCAAGCTGTTAATAGCACGCTACTGTAGCGGAGTCAACGCAGGTCAACCTTACTGTAGCTCGCTGCTGGTGAATTTGGAATCAGCAGAGATGACGTCAACGTGACGCAAGGAGAGCTGCTGGTTTTGGTTTCGGAGTTTGAAGTTGCTGCTTGCAGATGTTGTGATTAGCGTGAGATTGAGCGAGGAAGTGACACGTGTTAGTCAATATTTTTGGAGTGTTGACTATTGAATTCAGCAGATGCTCTTGTGAATGATGATCAGCTGATGGTTGTGGAATCAGTCGCAAGAGCTATCGATAGATATGATGACGTAGGCGTGACGTATTCATTGCTGCTGGTAGTAGTTGCGTTGCGATGGTTGCTGCTGACCAGCAGGTGCTCAAATACAAGAGCGTTGAGAAGCGGCGTCGTTTGAATTAGTTGAAACGCTGCGTTTTGAGATTTTCGTTTGAGAGATCAGCTGTTGGTAGCAATGTTTACGTAACCAAAGTGACGTCGTTTGGATTAGTAGATGCGTCGTCATTTTGAGTGATTTCTCGCGACCAGCAGATAGATTGTTTTGAAGAGAGAGCTGTTATCAGCTCTTGGTTGTTTTGCTTGTGAGAGCTGTTGTCAGCTGGTGTTTGCTACGGTGTCGTTTTGAAGTGCTTTCGTGCGATTGTTTGTGTAGTCGTTGCTGCTGAATTTAGCGAAAGAAAGGAGGTATCTGCTGGAAGATCTCTACTGTTCAGTCGACTGATTATTGGTGTTCAGCAGACGTTGATTTGGGGAGATTATTTATAGAAGTGTTGTTTGACACTTTAGAATTATTTTGAGTCCAGATATTTCTTATCTGCTGCTAGCGTGAGCTGTTTGGGTGAGCAATTCTTGTAGTTGAGCTCGGTTTTAGTAGTTATTGCCTTCGTGGAAGTGTAGAATTTGGAGTAACTTCTGGCAGTAGGTTTAACGTGTTGATGATTAAGAATTTAGCTAAGATATTAGCTGTGTTGTAACAGATTTCAGCTTCCAGGAAGTGACCTGCTGCGTGATTTGAGCCAGGAGGAAATCTGTTAGGTAAATTGAGGAATTGAGGTACGAATTGAGCAACTCTTAGCAGTTTAGGCGTGAACATGGTTGTGATCGATGTTATGGATTTGCTGATGTGAATTCTGTGTTTATACGTGTTACAGTTTGTGGAATTGATTGAGTTCTATATTCTGTTTCATGAAATGAATTGTATGCATTGCGCATTGATTATTGAATGACATTCATTGCATACATTGAGCCTGAATTGATAATTGATTTGATTACCTGATTGGGTGCCACGTTGTGACTGGCCGACTGTTGAGTCGTGCCCGAAAAGTCCAACGCTATCGTCGGAGCGGTGACTACCGGATACGAGTGTCTACCGCCGAGCTGTGATGGGCTGACGGGCCCCGATGATCCCGGACCGATGATTTCCACCGGCTGATTGGCTGTGTGTGGTATAGAGGTTTGATTTGAGTTTCCAGTTGATAGACTGGTCTAGCTATCCGTATTCTTGTTAGCCTCATGCATTCATAGCATTGAATTGTAGCATGTTGCATGTTTACTGCTTTGATAGCTCTTCGTACTGAGGCTTGACCTCGTACTTCTTTTCTTGCTTTTGTTGTTTGGGTCTGCGTTACCCATTTGCAGGAGTTTCAGGTAACCTAGCTGGGCAGAGTGGAAGTTCAGCTGGTCGATCCCCGCGTCCTTGAGTCCCAGTCTATTTATGATACGTATTGAACCGGGGGATGCCCCGTGTTATAGTGTATTTGGGGATCTGTATTTTGAATTGATTTTATGTGGTTACTTGTTGTATGAGTTTGAGTTAACTCATATTTTGAGTATTGAATATTTTGAATGAATGATTTTGAAGTTCAGGCCCATCGTATTTCGAAAAATTTTAAGCCCTGATTTTTTTTAGCTTCCGTGTTTATGCGCTTATTATGTGTTAATTGTTATTAATTAGCACGGGGCCTGACATTTTTGGTATCAGATCTTAAACTGGGATAAGCTCGATTTCTTTTGATCACACTCGAGTCTAGGCACAGAGTTTTGATTTGATTTTGATTGCCACTGTGACTTATGTGATCTAGTATCTGTCTTACTGTTATATCTACCGTGAGATCTTACCTCTAGGCTTGTTTAGATGCCGACGAGACGTGGAGGAGGTAGGAGGACTAGACGTTCTGAGGAGGAGTCTAGAGCAGGTAGTGATGATGACGCTAAGGTGGATGACGTCACTAGGCAGATAGGTGGAATGGAGTTAGTCTTAGCCCGATTTCAGCGGACGAACCCACCGACGTTGTCCGGTACTGAGGGTGTGGCGCTAGGGCTGAGGCGTGGCTTGTTCAGATGGAGGAGCTATTTGATACCCTGGAGTATGCTCCAGAAAAGAGACTGAAGTTGGCAGTGCTGCAGCTACGAGATGATGCTCAGCGCTGGTGGAGGAGTACTTCAAGGATGCTTCGAGATAGTGGGACGGTGCTCACTTGGGATGTTTTCTGCGAGGCTTTTCGACGCGAATACACCCCAGAGTCCTAGCTATAATCAATGCTATGAATGCATGAGGGCTATCAAGAAATCGGATAGCTAGACCAGTCTATCAACTGGCAACTCAAATCAAGCCTCTATACCACGCACAGCCAATCAGCCGGTGGAAATCATCGGTCCGTGATCATCGGGGCCCGTCAGCCCATCACAGCTCGGTGGTAGACACTCGAATCCGGTAGTCACCACTCCGACGATAGCGTTGGACTTTTCGGCACGACTTAACCGTCGGCCAGTCGCAACGTGGCACCCAATCAGGTTAACAAATCAAATCTGTCAATGCAGGCTCAATATGTATGCATGAATGCCATTCTAAATCAATGCATAATGCATACAATTCACAATACGTAAAACAGAATGTAATTCAATCCTTCAACATACTGATTCACGTAATTCACATCCGCAAGATTCACAACATCAATCACAGCATGTTTATGCCTAAAGCTGCTAAGAGCTGCTCAATTCGTACCTCAATTCCTCAATTTACCTAACAGATTCTCCTGGCTCAAATCGCGCAGCAGGAACTTCCTGGAAGCTCAAATCTGTTACAACATAGCTAATAACTTAGCTCAATTCAACTGCCCAAAACGCTAATCCTACGACCAGAAGTATAATTCAATTCCTACACTTCCACGCAGGCATTAACTACTCAAATAACCAAGCTCAAACTACAAGAGTTGCTCACCCAAAAGCTCACGCTAGCAGCAGAACGCACGCACAGGCTTATCTCAAAAGCTTCGAACTCCAGCAGCTACACGTTACCACTTCCAGCGCAATTATAACGTCTCAAAAGGGTAGCAAACTAAAGAGCT
>KQ991609.1:0-13479 GCA_001598015.1 Dorcoceras hygrometricum
TATCACAATAACTATTCATGTTCTTGCCCTTCAACATTCAATGGGGAAGGCATTCATCATTTTGCATTATATACGATAGGCGTCGCGCTGTCTCCTTGCAGATTTGAATAATTATGTCATTTAAATGCAATAGTAGGTATTTGTTGGTAAATTGAATTACTCGACATATTGAGTGCATCAATGTTTTTTTATTTTTTTTTTGGAGACATGAATAGACTGTATTACAAATTTGTTAAAATCTCAAGTTATCCCAGAATTGGGCCACGGGACCTAACATGTTAATCGGATGTGTGTGCTCATATTACGTTCTCTATTGATATAATTATTTGATTCTTTGTGTAAATATTTCGAAAATTATAACATGCAACATTATCTTTTCTTGTTTGATTGTGTTCGTTTTGACCGAGTTTCCAGTTCTAACAATATATGATAATGAAGTGAAGGCAGAAATATATTCGGGGATTAAGCAGAAGAATTTATACTCACAAGCATATCTGTGTTCCTCAATGCAGGTGGAATATAAAGCGCTAGTTATAGATGGCAACAAGAACAAAAGACAGTGCACCTGCGAGGGAGAAGAGGGGAACATCCCCTTCAAATTCTCCTCAAACTGGAACTGCGACGCAACGTAGGAGCCGCCCCAGCCCTTCCAAAACAAGCTCTCCTGCAAAAAGCCAAGATTCAACTACATCAGAAAAGCAGATTCCAAACTATCTCAAGCCCACCATAAGTTCTGCCAACGACACTCCGAAGCAACAAGGCAAGAAGCCGATTGCCGTTGAAACTGTCCACAAGCCTAGTCTTTCAAGAAGAAGATCATTTGACAGGCCCCCATCGGCTTCTAGCACACAAAAAGCACGTATTTCACCAAATCCTACCCTTAGATCTTCCTCATTTTCGAGCAAAACTAGTACGACACAAAAGCCAAAGGATGCTGGAAAACATAGTTCCCTGTATGCCAGGCCTATAAGTACTGTAAAGAAGAGTGGAACTTACGTTAAAAAGCAGGATACTGGAAGTGGTACTGCCTTGGTGAAGGAGCAAGTCACTAGCCCTTCTGAGATAATGGAGGCTTCCGATGCGTCAGTCATCCCACAACCTGAAGTAAAACAAGAAGTTGAAGAATCTGCCGTTGCCAAAGTTGAAGAAGAGGCACCTCAGATTAAGAGCAACAATGAGATGGGAACTGAAATTTTGGTGCAGGAAGAATCGGAGCCGATTAAAGAGGAGAAAGGCGAGGATGTCAAGGTTGAGACTGAAGCGGTAGATGCCATTTCTGAGCAAGATGATGCCTCTCTTGCCATCAAGACAGAAGAAGAGCCAGAAGGCGAGTCGCATATTGAAGAAACTGGCAGCAAACATCAGGAGCTAGAAGAACACGGTTCAAACAAATGTGATAACAATCAAAATGAAGAAAGAGTTTCAGATATTCCCATTGCCGAAGTTGAAGAGAAAGATGAAGAACATGGACAAAAGGATGGAGAACATGGAGAATATTTGGATGAGAAGGAAGTAGAAGCCAGTGGAAATGAAACTACCGAATCTAAAGAAATGGAAGTGCAAGAAATCAGAGTGGAAGAGAAGCAGGAAGAAGATGTGGCAGTCAAACAGCAAGTACCACAAGGAAAGAAGGATTCTGCAGTTTCAAATGATGTGATCGAGGAAACTGCAAGTAAGCTCCGGGAACAGAGGAAAAACAAGGTGAAAGCGCTTGCAGGGGCATTTGAAACTGTCATATCCTTGCAGGAGCCTAAGTAAAACAACACATGAATGAAGTTTAGAAAAGAAAAAGATAAACAATGTACCTACTGGTACTCACAGAGGAATGGTTGGAGAACCCTTTTACTTGATTTTGTTTCACAGTTGAACTTGTTGTCTTAAATATTACAGAGAATGATATGACAATCGGACGTAATTTTCTCATTTTGCTTTCTTTTTTTTTTTTTTCAGTTCTCTGTACAAAGGCACCGGTATAATATTCTCATTTTGCTTTCTTTTTTTTTTATTTTTCAGTTCTCTTTACAAAGGCACCGGTAGACTACGTGCAATAGCAGGACACTCACTGAATCTAGTAACTGTATTTACATTTCTAATTGTTTCCTTAGGCGGCAACCCGAATCTCAGTTAAGTCCTTGGCTTTTGACAGCTATCAAGCACGTTTCAAGGGATTCAATGTTGCCACTGGGGTTTACTGCATGGACTTTCTACTATCTAAATCTGAGGATCACTGGACAAGTTTCCCGTCAACTTCCATTAATAGTTCATACAATAATAATAATGGTCTCTTCTATTTCTCACAGATAATCATGCTTAATTATTATTAACCAATGCTTCAGAGTGAGGAATTTTAGCGATTTTAACAAATTTTCAAGGTTATTTTCTACTCAAAACTATCTGAGCTATACTCAGACCACAAGGGAGAGGAAAAAAGAAGATTAGTCATATTTTGAGGTTTGCGACAAGGAAAAACAAGGGGTGAGTTCTTTTTATCTTCAGAATTGAAAAGAGAAGACTTCAGAAACCATACTTCCAAATAAATACTGCCTCCTACCAATTTACAATTAAGTCCGCCAAGAAAACCTTTTTCAGCCGCAGAAAACTAAATATGATCACGGGCTTTTGTGCTACATCTTCTTCCACTGAATCTCCATCTTTCGCAAGTAGAAGTGTGGCATTCATGTGATGATATCTTAAACATGGTTTGATGTTAGAAATTGCATGTTATAGCTATGAATTAACAAGCCTGATATAGCTTATTTGTCCAGAATTCTATGGAAAAAGCTTATGTTTCACAATTATGAGAGGAGTAATCCTTGCGGTCATGATGTTATGAAATTATTTTTCCTATTGCTTGTTCTAAAATCCTTGGAGGATAGTAGGCTACACAGACTTGCAGAAAATTTGGTATATTACATAACATTCAAACGGTGTACAAGATTATGAGAGCCTCTGTCATATGGTTGGAGTCTCATATATCTCTTAGACTTACATTGATCGTGTGCATGGTATTTATGCATGTAATGTGGGGAAAAAATATCCTTCCTGATTCAATCAAGTTGTACAAGCTAAAACAATTCTAATGAGAATATATTGAAGCAAAATTCCCATTTTGGTGGTGGATCGATATATCCTACATTCAGTGTTTGCCCTTTTATTCCTCAGAAACCAATATCCCGGTCATAGTTTAAATTAATTGAACAAGGCAAAGGGCATGGCTCATTAAAGCAGATACTAGAACCTATCTCAAGATTTTGTATTGCTTGCTGATGGGTAAAAATGTTCATCAGTTAACTTTGATGATGACGCTTTGCTAAGCTTAGTTAGATGTGCATGTGTGAAAACTCCTATGGCACGAACACTTGTGCCATAAGATAAACCATGAAAGTCACCATATTTAACAATTATTATCATTTTGTGCCTCTTCTGTAGCATAAGATCAATGATATATCCGATAGACGTTGAACTTGTGACACATGGAGGTGGACTTCGCATGAGTGCTGAGAGAGGTGCATCTAGCTGCATAGAAGAACATAATCCATGATGCCAAAACGGGAAGGAGATTAATAGCAAGAGTATCAAGTATAACTCATCAACGTAACAATCACATTCTCATGAGTCAATTCAAAATATAGTCAAAAAAGCTTTTCTGCTAACATTAAGTAAATTTGCAATGACTGTAACCATGAATTGAGGTTTAAGATATCTAATACATAATTGAAGTTCATGGCTTTCAATATAAGCATGATCCCATTTCCAAAACAATAAAAATTCGTTGGCAATTGAGAGTTCTCCACTTCCATGCAATTGCAGCCAAAATTAATCAACTTCCGCAACAAACAACTCTTTTTCTCAAAATGAATGCTCAAAATTTTAAAGGTTGGACCCACCTTATAGATGGATATCTCAGAGAGAGTTGAGAGTAAATCCATTTTAGATATTTTCTACAGTTTTTTATGTTCGAATTGGACCATATGTTTTAAAAAAAAATTTCTGAACCTCATGCTACATAATTTGTCTATTCATTCTTTTTCAGTGAGGAAATTTATTTCAAATGTCTTCCCTCAATACCATAATGTTCGATCAGCAGCACTGAAATTATCGTTACTAATACCTCCAGGCTCCAGATAAAATGTTCAGTTTCATCCATTGGTTCACAAATGTCACAATAGGGACCTTTTTAAATTGGATGTTGACCTATTTGTTTCCAGGTCTTCTTCGTAACATTTTAAACAGGAATCTCCATGCATTTTAATAACCTAGCAAAAATATCATTTTTCACAATGAATCTACCAACCAGATCAAAAGGCTGTTTCCATATAGCAAATACTTCATACATTTCAATAAAGCAATAGGACAGCACTCCAGTAACCCTGGCTTTTCTTAAAATCAAAACTATACTGAAGCTGTCCTCATGAAGTCAAGTATCAACTGTTTGTAAGAAGAAAAGAGAAGAAAGACAGATAAATCTATTGCTACTTGTGATAAAATTCTCCAATACCATTTTGGAGTAAATGATAAATCAATTTTCCTCATTTTAAAAAGCATAGACTAATATATAAATTGACGTACCACATCACAGTCTTCACGATGCAATATCCCCACGCAACCTCCCCAGTCATCTATAATGGGTACAACAGAATCCTTGAAGAACCTCATAACTACTTTCTCCAATAGCATTGTAGCAGGTAGCGGCTGAGCTTCGTTGAATGGCGTCATGATAGTCTCAATCGTGCCACTGAGTGATATCTGGATTAGATAATAAATAGAAAATGAAAACTCACTTGACTTCAAACAATGTGTGTATCCATCAGTGTCAATCTTAAATACCTGAGGAAGCATGATAGGACACAACATTGATGTGTTTAAACCCATCAACGCCTCAAGTCGTAGAGCAACCTGCAGTATCATGCAGTGAGTTAAACGTGTATGCAAGGCAGATAGCAAAAATAGAAAACATCAACATTCAATTGAGTAAGACCATTATAAGTATTGAGTCTGTAAAAGATAAATTCGAAATCGATCAAATTTTTAGGATTAATTCATTCCCTTCAAACTTGTGAATTAGATCTCCTACAAACTTTTAAAAGGAGGATAGCTATTACATACGGTATACTGTAGCAGATGGGACACTTTTTACATTATTTGACTAACGTAGCACATATTCACAGTAGATAAGAAAAACTTGTTGAGATTAACAATCATTTTTACAATACTTTGCAACTGGTGGGACAGCTTTTGCATCACAAATCACTAAACAATGTATAGCCTGTGATATAAAATAATTTTGACAACTTCTCCAAGAATGTAGCTAGAATAGCGACAGGAGGAGACATCTGGGTTGGACAACATCATCCTATTGCAAATCTCCTGTGTATCACTGGAAGTGGCAAATTGTTTGGAAAATTAGGAAAACAGAAGACAAGTCCTACATTGCAAGATTACAAGAGAGATAGTGCAGATAGAATAGCATTTACTATCTATATGAATAAAGTAAACCTAGGATCGATGCCATCTACTGGAAACGAGAGTAACAATGTGCATATGCGATCCAAGACCATAAACCTAATGGTTTCAGGTGAAGGCTGTTCCCAGTCTACTTTTGAAAAACGAACGCAACAGCTTATTAGCAAATAAGTGGTGCTAGCGCCAAGGATTTTCAAATCTTGAACTAGCTCTTTTGGAGATATCAGAAATGTCCAACGATACGTATTCTCATTTTGTTCCTTCACTACTTGGGATTAAGTGATGCTTGCTATGAAACAGGAAATGGGCAGATCTTGACAGCCAAGCATACTTGCCAGCTGCCAAATGCCAACCAAGAGATATATTTTCACAATGCATGCATGGGATGCATTTACACCTGCAACGGTCAATAGGGGGTGTCGGAAGCTAATATCAACAGTATACCTGTATAGGGGAAGATCTTTAGGTACCCAAGTAACCACTTGATTTGCAGAAGAAGATTATGAAAAAGGTGCTATAGTAAGGGATCATTTTAATGCTTAAGATTGGATCATTAGCATGCATTTCAAGGTAGCTTCTCAAAGGACACTCTCAAGACTCGGTCACGAAAACTCAAGATGGGAAGGTGACATGGAGTTTTACAGGATGAGCTAGTAGTTCTCCATCAACAAAACAAATCACAAACTAGAAAGCAAGTTAGTAAACATGACCAAGATCAAAGTTTTACTAGTCATAGGCCCAGAAAAAGAGAAATAACATACCATGCCTTCCCTACTGCTCCAAGATATGTCCCTCCATTTCCGAATAACTTTCCTCAATTTCTGCATAGCCAATTCAACCTGCAGGAAATTCCAGGAGTGAGTGCAGTATGTGATTGGTGAAATGAATATCAGCATGTGATTGGTCACTTGAAGGTTAAAGATCCAAAAATGGAAGTCTAGCAGAACTAAGGGGATAATATCAGTTAGAAAGAAAAATAGTCAATTATAAAACTTTAAAATTTCTGAAATTTACCAGGCCCTCATTTAAGGCTGCCTCCATCAAAAGGTG
The DNA here is from genome assembly GCA_001598015.1 of Dorcoceras hygrometricum. Lineage (NCBI taxonomy): Eukaryota > Viridiplantae > Streptophyta > Magnoliopsida > Lamiales > Gesneriaceae > Dorcoceras > Dorcoceras hygrometricum. The sequence continues at coordinate 6,514 of KQ991609.1, forward strand.
ATCAGATTCTAGTTGCATTACAGCCGAAATTGTTCCCACTGAGTCAAACCACATGCGTTCATAGAGCCTTCTGACCATTCCATAATCTCCCTCAGCAGCAAATGCACGCATCATCGACATAAACAGATGAGGCTTCGGCCTTAAGGTAGGATTCGCCTTAGCTTGTTTTATCATCTCCCCGAAAACACATAGAGCACCTGCTCATTGTATATAGATAGTCTGCATAAGTTGCAATCCGCGAGGGACAAGTTTGAAATATTAATCGGAACAAACTCTTGATTCTGCTTGGCTTATAAAATTTCTGGAAAGGTAAATTTTGTTCTTCAGAAACGAATCTGAACTCCTCCAGTGATACATTTTCTAGAATTCCAAATTATACGACAAGTTTAACCGAGTGAGATCCACTATTGTCCGGTACTAAGGTTGCAGGTAATGATACTTATTATAATCATGATCTTTATGAAGGTCTGGACCCGACTACTATAGTGAACAACAACCTAGGGAGTGAAATATTTGAAAACGTTAAAAGAACATTCCAGAGAAACTTTTCTTATCTTCTTCGGGCAGTACAGGTACGTCTGACGACATGAAACGAAGAAACGTTTATATAATCGGAACAACCATACCTTTAATTGACCCACAACTTAATAATGCATCCACAATAGTAGTATAAGCCACACGATCGATGCGTAATTTGTTGCGTGATTTCATTTCTATCAAGATCTTTTCAATAGAAAGCAGGTCCTTTACCTGACGAAAACCCTACAACCATGACACTGAGTAATAACATTGCGTGTATTTAATGAAACCAAAGATTAGTTAAAGGTTAATGTCAAACAGCAAGTGAGTAGAAGCGGCAATAGTGGAGGGTGTGGTGTGGACTATGTAGGTGGCAATAAAATAACCAAAACAGAATATCGCTTTTAATTGCAATCATCATGGACTATGGTTTACATGTGAAATAACCTGCATATGTTTACAAATAACAAGATTTTATACTACTTTGACAAATGATTTGCATTTGCAATGAACTACAAAACCAATTTTGTCACAATATGAGCAATAAGTTAAAGATACCTATTAGAACAGAACAGATTGGTTCAGAAACAGTGGCTCAGAAACAGAGCATTATATAGCAACTTTAGCATTGTATAGTATCGAAAACACGCTTTTACTTCTTTTCTTATGTTTCTTATTTGTTCTTCGTCAATTGTAAATATATAAGGATTGATTTGTTTTGGCGGTTATCAATCAAAAACAGAAATACGTCTCGAAATTTTTCTTTCTCAGTCCCTTTGATCATGGAGAGTTCTCTTCTCATCAACCTCCAATTCTTAATAATATCAGCTAAAAGTTACCAAAACGAGTGGAAATGGTGGTAATATAACTATGTTAACTCATAGCGGAGGGCATGCCGGACTGACCTGTAGTAATGTAGTGTACGTGACAAGGTCTGGGAGATCATTGTGATGATATTCTTTCAGAGCTTTGTCCTGCAATAAATATATAACACGTTTGAAAACTGATACTTTATATCACCACAGTCGTCATCGAAGCTTCAAACTTGCTTCAGAGAAGTGCAGAAACCTTCATCTTTTCATAAAACTCTGTTGCAGCATCCAAGTTTCCAGCCTTGATGCTCGCATAAATCAGATGATTATATGTGATTCTGTCAGGATTCACGCCGCGTCTCAATATTTCTTCATGTATGCCTAATGCTGCCTGAGGACAACCAACACTAATATATCCCTGCAAAGGAAATATTAACTTATATGTTCACATATAACCCTTTGAATTGTCAGACGTCAAGGGCTTAACCAACAGTAGAAGATTCAGAGCTACCTTTATCAATAAGTTGAAACTCAAAATAGATGGTTTTCCACCTTGTTGAAGCACATGGCAGTACCTTGCAAGAAGTCCATTTGCACGGCGGAGATCCCCTGCACTAGATAGTTGATGACAGAGAGGCAGTGTGAGCAAGCAGGAAAATGAAAAATGGAGACAACCCAATACTGAGAGATTATATGTAAAAGGAAAATATGCTGGCAAGATAGGTATAGTTGTTCAAATTCATACGATGACCAAAAACTTGAAAAAGAGTTTCACAGATCTAATAATGAATCATATAAAGAGAACTCAATTTTTTAAGTGGAAATATAACCTGATTCTATTAAAGCATTCAAGAGACCACAGATAAGAGCTTCAGACAACTGTGGATTACCAACAGCAGTGCCCAGTTCCACAGACTCAAGCAGTTGAAATGCATCATCAATTCTCCTAGCATTACCCAATCCCTTCATGAAAAGAAACCAAAGTTATTCATGAATATAAAATATCTATTCAACCTCTCAAAACATGTGGAACATACAAAACAAGATGGTTTTGACTAGTATCGTGAGTGCACAGTACAGCAAAGAACCTGCCCTAACCACTCCCTCCAAACTACCGGGAAGAATTTAATTTAAAATTATTTTAATTAGTAAAAACATGATAATCACGAATTTTTGTAGAATGATAAAAGAATAAACTAAACGCGATAACTTTTGGCAATTTCTGGGTACAGAAGCACTTGGCTTAAAAAAGTATGTTTTATTGATCAGAGCTCAATTTCTGGGTAAAGAAGCACTTGGCTTAAAAAAAGTGTGTTTTATTGATCAGAGATTTTTCAAGTGTTGTATTATAAAAGAAATCGTTCTGCGTTTGGATAGAATATTGAGACAAACACTTTGTTAAAAGAGAACCATGAAAAAACCTGGAAACTACTTTTTATAAAACATGCACCTGAGCTTATTAACTTTTAGCAAAAGCACGTTATGAAAAGAAAAGGATAGACGCTTGTACTCCACAAATTTGGTACCTAAATGTATTCTATGTTGGATGATATAGAATTAAAAACAATATAACTTTACGAAAAAATTGTAATTGAGAATTGTGACATATGTTTGATCGTAATTTGGAGGTACGGAAATATTTTTAGAAAACGCTCCCAACATGTGATAAGGTTATTTGTGAGGGAGAGTACCTTCAGAAGTGTGCCATATGAGATAGCATCAACCCCGCAGCCCTCTGGCTTCGACATTTCAGCAAACACTCTGAGAGCTGACTCGATGTCATGACAATGGACACATGCCTGGATCACGGCATTCATCACAATAGTGTTCAGCTTTCCGTGTAGCTTTTTCGCAATCTCTACTTCCTCAAAGATCTGTAACAAAAAGAAAAAGATGATAAAACTAACAATTGAACTAACTTTGTACGTTTCATCCATAATATTGATTATAAGACAATGCCAAATCACCATAACCTACAAGGAACGATCAAGAAAACAGATGAATGACACTACCTGCTCCAGTTGACGGCGGCGGGTGAGTTGCACGACGCGGGAGGTAAGCACCTTGAGATTGATCTGGTCCGAGGGGGAGCCAGGCAATTTGCTCGGATAGTGTTTGCGTAGATGCCTAGCAGTCTTTCTGGTCGTCGATAAGGATGAGAGTGCTGAAGTTCCATGGATAGCGGAGCTGTGCAGAAGTACAAGCATGTTCGCCGGAGATGGAGACTCAACCTTCGGCCATGACTGCAAAGTGCAAACCTTCTCTGGGAGTTTTATGCAGATAATGTAGCAATCTTTCTATTTTTAATTTAAAAACACAACAAAACCAATCTATATAATTGTCTTTTACTCTTTTAGTATTTATTGAGTGTGAGGGACTCGCCGACTTACTAAAACGGTACGTTCTCTTTGGTATTATATCATTATTTTTGGGGAGAATCCAGGTTATTCTAACTTGAAAAATGTTCTCTAATTTAGTATTATAATAAATCAAATTCGAGAAGTAGAATTTAGTCGAAATATCGAATATGGGAATATCTGATAATATACCAAAAAAATTAAACATGTAAAGTTAGATCATGAAATTAACTTTCTTCTTCTGTTTAGATATATCAAAAAAATCATATTATTATTTTTAACTACAAAATAAGATGTCGTTATCGAAACAATTCAGATTTAATCCCCACTGTCTCATACTCCTCTTATTGATCATGACCGAAATGTAGGAATAGGGGATGGGTTTTCTCATCCGCCTTAAAATAATCATATCATTACAATTACCATATCACATATTTCATGGCCCACCGTCTCCAAGATTTCTAAGCGCTAATACCAAATGAGAGTTTCAAAATCCTTTAGTACAAAAAAATATTCATCTTCTGTTTGACTCAAGTTATATATAATCGGTTTTAAAAATTTAGTATAATATCCTTATCTTTCTATCTATCAGTCTCATACTTCAGCATGAGCCAAATAGTCTTCACTATTGTTCATGAGTATACTACTCCTCCACGTTCCAGATTCAAGAATTTGCAGCACTCTCATTCCGCTACGAGAATCCGAAGTCGGGGAGTATCTTCTCTGTTTATCAATCTTCGATTATTGTCGAGAGGTGCGGTTTCCCTTGGCCCATAATCCGTAACAAAATGGCCTTCCTGTTGTCATTGCTGGAATACAAGAAATTCGTCTTAATCTCGGAAACATGTACAAATCATCCTGTTGTGTGAGTGCGTGAGAATGCCAAATTAAGACGATTCAGCGAGGAGAGTTCTTTGAACAATGTATCTTAGAGATGCTTGGAATGTAGAGAATAAATTGAAACTCAGAAATCTGACAACCCCAATCCACAGGAACAGATTGAAAGCTTGGAACAGGAACAGTTTCTTGCTCGTGTTCCAAGCGTGACAGGATATTTCTCTCCTTGCTGAGAGTCTGCTCTGGTATATCCATTTCTTTCACCAAGTTCAATGACTTGAATTCTCCACTGTGTTAACTTCAATGAACTCCTGAAAAAGGAGGTTTCAGCGGTTGTTAGGATTGGAAACGATCACCTAGTTAAAAAGCATGACGTAGAGATGAAAGAATTTAGTAATCAAGAAATTTGCAATCCATTGCAAATGAAGTTCATAAATTCACTAAAGAAAAGATCTACAAACTTTCGAACTATTTGAATTCCACACCTGTAGAGACACTCATAGATCATGACAATCAGCAACCAAGAAAATTGAAGATGCATAATAAGATTTAGGCAAGTGAAAAGTATGCCCCTTGAATGAAATGACTACAACAAGAGTGGTATATATTTGCATCCAACACATAACAGATGTTGAACCAGATACATGCACTACATATATTTGCGACACGTAACTTAGCAATGCGTAACGTGTGGATAGTTCATGATACTAAGTAACAACAAACGGCTAAACCAGATTTAAGTGTAGCCACCTGCGTTGGTAGCTTTAACCCACGCGTATGTGATACACAAAGCAGAGAGGAACTCTGCTTTGTCGTAGATGAATATTAAGCATCCTAAAGCTCGGAGTTTTCAGTTTCACACATGAACAACTGTCCATATGCATTAAAATACAGGTTCGGCATGTCTACATTTCTCTCCAGATTACCATAACTTAATTTCGTATCAGGGGAGTAGCTGCTGATCCACCTCATGGCTGGACAAATACAAAATCATTGTTCCAAGCATTTTTCAACCAGTGGCGAGAAACAACCAATACCCAATTTAATTGTTTCCTACTTTAGATTATAATCTGAATGTGACTTCTTACTCGTGGCTTTCCATAAACATTTGCTACAACACAGCAACATTTAATAATCAATTGTCTTCAGAAATCGCTAATCCGCAAAGAAGAACGTGTGCTATACCAGACTATTCATATTGACATTGCTAACACGAATGAATAAGCAAAAGATTCAGATTGATAAAATGCTCTGTTGTCACCAAAATCGATTAGACCACGAGTGTGGTGAGCTAGTTTTTTACTGGATAGCTATAAATAATTTATAATTACACAGGCAAGCAGTATCGGCATAATCAAATTTAATTGAGATATCACAGTTCCAGTGGAACAAGAGTATAACCAACTACAGCATGAAATCACGATATTCTGCTGCACGGCAGCTTTGAATCGCGAACTCTAGATCGAAAACTGCTCAAATCTGAGGTGTAATTCTAAAAATGTAAATTATGCACATTCAAAAATTTATCAATCATTCAACGAAATTTAAGCTGAATGTACCTCTTAAACGTAAAAGATGAAATCTTTGTCATTAGATATGGGCATTCAAATTTATTAATCACTAACCAATTTAATTAAATAACGATTTCCTAGTCTCATTCAAAACCAAGTGAAGTGATCCCATCAAGACTACCAGTTCAAATGTCCAATTCTTCTTAATTGTTTCCGGTGGAATCACTTTCTATTAAATATGCAGCTGCGCAATACAACCGATGTGGGTTTTTATAGCTGAAAGGCTTTGTTTCACTATCTTCCATGGGCTGTTCTCAATGATCAAACAATTTAACAAAGAAGAAAGAACCCAAAAAACGCAAACCAAGAAATTAACTTGAAGAATTCTTTTTATTCAAAAAAAACATGATTAGTCTCACGTAGATTGTATCACGCAGACTATGGAGGTGTTCACCGACACAGTTTCCGAAGTACAGCGGATGCTGGTGGAGTCGCGACGGTCGGAAATTTCACTTGAGCTTGGGTGCGATTAACATACACAATACATGTGTGTATACAGTATAGAATAACAAGAAATAATCAGATTGAAGAAACGTCAGGAACAGAAAGTAAATCGAGGCCTGTGTTCTAACACAGTTCCCTTAAAACAGATTCACCTCGCACCAGTGCTTCCAAAGACCAAGTTACGCGTGGTATCTGTTTCCCAGGGTACAACGACGGAACCGAGCAGCTAACCGAAAGCACGAGGCTACGCTACACCGGCGAACTGAACCGCACCTGCACTGTATCAGCGTGGGAACGTGGAGAGAATGGAGAGAATTGTAGAGAATGGTGTGAATGGTTGTGTCTTGGAATGAAAAATGTTGCTCCTATATATAGGGAGATGTGTGACTCTTCAAGTGGCTATATTGAATACACAATCAATATATT